>VYZM01005355.1:63250-125779 GCA_013398915.1 Dromas ardeola
TGCTGAGGGACGGCCGGGCTCCGCCCCTCCCGGCCGGGCTGCGCATGCGCGGCCGCGGGGGTGGCTGGGTCGGGCCGGGCCGGGCCGGGGGAGGGGACGCGGAGCCGCTTCACCGGGATAGAAGCCGGTGGCGGGGACCCAAACGACCCGCCAAGCCCCGCCGGCCCCTCTCGCTGATGAGAGGGTGCGATGCCGCGGCCGGAAGGGCTTTTGAGCCTTGCCAGCCGCTGGGCCTGCGTCTCATCGCCTGTTCTCTCCTGGGCGACTGGCAGTTTTCACACAAAAAAATGTTATTTTTCCGCGTAAATACGAGCGCGCTGCTCGCTGCAGGCCATGGGGAGGGAAGCGGGGCCCGGGGTCCGTGGTAGTCCCCGAGACCCCTGCAAGGAAGGGGAGGGAAGCGGAGCAGTGGGCCGAGAGGAGATGCCTGCCTGTGACAGCACCCAGGGAGCTTAGCAAGCACTGGGGGTGAAAAACCAACCTCTTCAGGCGCCGGGAAAGGGAGTGCCCTTGGGCACCACCAAGCCTCTGGGCTGGGCCCTTGTGCACCTTACAGCAGGAAAGGGGCTCTTGGTGTGCCCACTGGGGTTTCTCCCCACCACCAGCACACGAGGGGTTTCCTAAAGCTAACTGACATTTTAAGCAGATTTCAATTTTGTTTCTCCTTACCATCAGGGCTGTAAGTCAGAGGAATGTTGGCATATGACTGTAACTGAAGGAAAAGCCTCCTGCTTTTGTAGTGGCAAGTATGACGAGAAATGAATTGGAATGAAAAAGATACAAATGGGGTGCCAGAGATGCTGTAAAAATGTGTCTGGCACATATATCCGTGACCCCTTACAGTGCGCAGGCAAGAGAGAAAAACAGCAGTACTGCAAAAACACGCACAGATATTCAAAAGAATTACTAAACTCTACACAATAGTCTAACCTGCTGAAAAAAGAAACAGTGGAAAGCTCTCAGAAACACAGTCAGAGTTACTGCCAGCTTTTCAACCCTTGCCAGCATATTCAGCTGCCTTTCGTCATCTGGATACACAGAAGCCATCTACCAGAATAGCCTGGCTCCTGGCATGCAGGCTGAACAGGAAGGAGCTCAGCACCTTTCCTGTCCACACCATGCTATTTGCGCTGCTAACTTTGCATCCTTATCTCAGATAGCTGCTGCACAGCTGTTGCCTAAAACTGGTTGGTTTTAACATGAGCAAGTAATTTTAAAATAGGCACATTTTAAGCTGTGCTGTGATCACACGTTGGTACATCTTCGGGCTGAAAGTGCTGAAGCCCGTAATCAGTCCTGCAGAATAGCACTTGTGCACACAAGTGGTCCCATTGATTTTAATTGAACTATTTGAGTAAGAGCTATTCAGCGTACAGGAGGGTTGCAGAATATTGTCCTGTATGTTTATTCCTTGCTGAAAGATGTCAGCCACAGTTTCCTTTTAAGAGGGTAATAGCGATTCAGATTAAACTAAGGATTATGCTTTACTCTTTTTACAGGTTTGTGGTAAAACTACACATACATTATACCTGATAATTTATTAGTCTGTATCTTGTTGCCTTAGATACGCAAGTGTAATGTGGCTCTTGAACATTCCTGAAACACAGATCACATTTTACTGCCAATTGGTCCAGGCATCAGGGATGAGATAAAATACAAGGCTGTGAAGAAAGCAGCATTGTGACTGTAATTTAAGATAATTTTATATCTGCTTGGAAAAGGTCTGACTCCATAAATTACAAGGCAGAAGAGAATTTGGTGCATAGATTGCAATGATGAAAAAAATTGCTGTAACATTTTCCACTTGCTGCTCAAACTGTTGAAATTCTTCTGCATGTGGGTGAGATAGTACTGTTTTCACTGTAAACCCATTGAAATTTATGGCAGTTTTGCTGTTAACTTAACTGGAAGTAGGTTTAGACACTATTTGACATTGCCTTCTGTTACGAAATAGCATGAAACCATATATGCGAAGGTCTGTGTTGTCCACACAGGAAAGAAAGTTCCCTTTGCCTGACCACGTGCGTAGGGCATGTAGTACAGAAAATGCAAAGATATACCGATAAGGCACTGTTGTTCTGTGCTGTAGCCACAGCGATCTAGCGGTACCTCAGATTTTCAGAGCAGCTATATTTCTTTGTATATGTGTCTAAATGTATCTTAAAACTGTTTTGTGCACAGGCTGTGGAATCAGTCATATGTCCAGAAAGAAATACGAACATCCTAGGTGTATAAATGCACCCGAGTGAAAGTGGGACACACTTGTATGAAAGCCGAGGATTTGGGTATGGATTCACTGAGGTTCTGAAGGCCCGAAGCTTCTCCCACTCCTCCCCACCACACTATGAACACACACCGTTTGCTTCTAGAAATACAGGAATCCAAACAAGCAGGGGGCAGTGCTTGGGAGGGGTACACAGACCGTGCTCACACCCCAGCAAGCGCTGCCTTCACTGGACACACCTCAGCACTCGGTCCACTTTGACTGCTGGGCTGAAGCCACCTTCACTGTCCTGGTTTGAGTGACACAGGACTAATTTCTCTTTTAATGCCTACAAAAACTGCACTTTTAGAAGATTCCAGTGTCTCAATTTGTGAAAATATTTACTTTATAGCCCTCTATGGTATGCAGATTTCAAGGTCTAGGTGTTTTCAAGCCTTGACAGATGCAGGGATGAGGAGGAATGAGACCTGGGCACTTGACCCAACCTGTCCAACAGGATTATTTCATACCATGAACATCACATTCAATATAAATTAGAAAGTTTGCTGTGTAGTTTGCTCTCTCTCTTGATGTCTGCGATCCTGAGAACTCCTTGTCCTGGTGCCGGACCCCTGAGCCCTTGTCTTCCTCCCAAAGCCGTAGCGCTCACAGTCTCCAACATTTGCTGTCCGCTGCTGCTTCCTACTGATATAATTGGCTGAGTATTATGCTTGTATATTTTATATTGGTATTTGGATCAATACTGGTTCTTTATTAATGTTAATTATTTAGTCTTATTCTATTAAATATCTTTCTATTTCCACCCTTTAGTTTCCTTGTTTTTTCCAGATTCCCCTTCCTGGGTGGGGAGGAGTCATCAGGTGATAGAATAATTGTCTAAACGACAATAAATTGTTGTGGGTTTCTCAAACCATCACACTTATCCTCCCTCCATTCCCTGGGACCCAAATGCAGCACCTCTAACCACTCCTGGGGTAAAAACCATCAGACTCAATGTGATTGCTCCTTCTGCTTTTAAATGTGGGCAGAAGTATTTTGAAGAGGGTTGTTTTAAGGGGATTGAGCACAATTTCACATTAATATTGGGATTTTCCACTGTGGTTCCACTCTTCCCTGCACAGAGGGGTGCTTTGGGATGAGAGGGGCCACTGAAGCCAGCTGGACTGTGCATGTCGTGCAGTGCTGTTAAGGACGGCAAAATAGGGACCAGTGCAGTCAGAGAAACCGGCTAATATTTGTTCATGGTAGCTCTTGACCTCAGGAGTCATAAACCCTGCTTGAACTATTAAGCATGTGTGTAACCGCACACATGCACCCACACACACGCGCAGAGCCCCTGCTGATGAAATCCTGAGTAACACCACGTGGATTTAGGAAGGACAGCATGTGGATTGGCTCATACCAAACAAGCGCCGACACACATCTACCTGTAGTTGCATCGACCGAGCTTTCTGCACAGTGTGCAACAACGCGTTAGAGAACTCAGAGCAGTTTTACCAAGATTATTTCTCCTAGAGGAATTCAACTGAGTCTTCAGGAGGCACCATAGAAACTTTTAAAATACCTAGAATGATTTTCTCTGGATCTGGTTTTATTTGTGCCAGTGAACCGGGACTGGCTTCAGTGGTGTCAACGTGGGTGGAGAGGTGTAAAATGGGTGTGGAAGAAGATCAACCAAATTACTTTAAGAACTGAAGGACAGGCTCTAAGGTATACTGTGCTCAAAGGCTTTGCAGATTTGGGTCTCTAAATAGCTTTTTTCCATTTCTATGAGAAAGCAGCAGGAACTTTAGCAGAGTGCTAAAGAAACAGCTGGCCTGCAGTGATAAGGGGTAGCTGTCACTTCACAGTGAAGTTTGAAAAACTTTATATTTAGAAGCAGAAGGGAGAGCCATCAGCAGCCACACCCCAAAACCTGCACTGTTTGCGGTTTCTTCACTGCCTGCACTTTATGATTGTAGTGGTAGTATTTACATGTTTAAATGTTACAACACCATTCTTTTCCAGAAATCCGTCCTGTGGTGTGACATGACGTATGAGATCAGTGACATCAGAACTGCTGACTGCCCTGAGCTGTGATGAGGACAGAGCTCTGAAGTTGAGGATCCATAATTCAAGCAACTTCATTCACTCTTCCCCATGTACAGCCTTAAAGAAATAATTAGGCCTTCCATGCTTTTCAGATTTGGCTCAATGCAGCTACTGCACGTTTCTTTCTGCCATCCTTTAAGATTCCTTACTGTGTCTTATCCCTATGTCCAGAAACAACCTCCTTCACTGTGCCTTGCAGTCCATCCCCCTGTTTCCTTGGGTATTGCAAGGCTTAGGTAATTAGCATAGATGGTTGTCTTCCCACACAGGAGGGGATCTGCACTCAGAGCTGGCACTGGCAAGTTTCAGCTCCCCATCTCAGCATCTCAAATCCCATTTAATTTCTCATCTCACCTGTGATTCAGATCATTAACTTTGTTTTCTAAATGCAGAAACAAAACCACCTGGAAGTTGAATAGAAAGAAGTTTCAGAAGTAACAGTTTTGTCAGTGCCCAAGCCCACTTTGAGACACTTTAACTACCTTTACGCTGCCAAATAAAGCAGGGCCAAAGACCATTCTCCATCCCTGATTTCAAATGGCAGATGTCACTGCATCCGTTCAGCTCTGCATCTCCTCTGGGCTGCTACTGGTGCACATGTGGCTTTTAGTCACCACTTTATTTTATATGTGGTTTGCTTTTAGTTCGGGGTGGGTTTTTTTAAGTTTAAAGTGCCTGAAGATGTGTGGCAGCCCATCAGAGAGCTGCTTTCAGAGCATAAAACTGAGATTATGTGACATGAAGACATGTGGGGGATTGGGGGGACTAAGTTGCTGCTACAATGCAGAGGGACTGTGTAGTGTGGAGGAGCCATGTCTGTGCAGTCTCATCCAGTGTGCCTTCTGGGTTGGTCCTTAGCCCCTTGAACTGAACCCAGGCACAGGCTTGGAAAGTGGCTTGGTCCAAGGACCAAGACAACAAATAAACAGTATAGAGGTCATAGGAACCTATAGACCTGAGTGCATAGAACAGACTATTTCAGTTGGGAGGGACCTACAAGGATCATCTGCTCCAACTGCCTGACCGCTTCAGGGATGACCAAAATTTAAAGCCTGTTGGTAAGGGCATTGCCCAAATGTCTCTTAAACACCGACAGGCCTGGGGCATCCACCACCTGTCTAGGAAGCCTGTTCCAATGCTTGACCACCCTCTCAGTAAAGAAATCCTTCCTAATGTCCAGTCCAAACCCCCTCTGATGCAGGTTTGAACCATTCCCACATGTCATATCACTGGATCCCAGGGAGAAGAGATCAGCACCTCCTTCCCCACTTCACCTCCTCAGGAAGCTATAGAGAGCAATGAGGTCATCCGTCAGCCTCCTTTTCTCCAAACTAGAAAAACCCAGAGTCCTCAGCCACTCGTCATAGGACATGCCTTCCAGCCCTGTCACCAGCTTTGTTGCCCTCCTCTGGATGCATTCAAGGACCTTCACATCCTTCTTAAATTGTGGGGCGCAGAACTGCACACAGTGACTCCCAGGCATTCAGGTTGGTACATTATGCTCACTAGCCCAGCTTGCTGCCTGCTCCTGACCAGTTGTTTGCTTCACTGGATCACTGGCTTTCCCAAAACAATTTAATTTCTCCCATTTTTGTTTGGGATCTAGCGAGGCTTTATGAAAACAGACATGCTTGAAAGTAAAATCTGAAAAAATAGTACTTCAAACTGAATGCCAGTCCCTTATAACATTCATTTCTTCTTAACTGCTGTATTATGAAATACAACATTTGTATTTTAGCGTCCTTGAGAGTTTGGCTGTGACGACCTCGAATGCCCCCCTCCGCCAGCACTCCCCGACCAGCGAGACGTGCAGTACCCTGCCGCCAGGCCCTGCAGCCATTTCTGTGATCAGGCATGAAATTATTCTTAACTGATTGAAGTGAGGCAGAGATTGAAAAGCTTGAGAGACACTGATTTACTCCATCACCCTGCTCTGCCTCACCTCTGTTTTACCTAAACCATGCCTGGCAGTTTTGGATAGTGTCGTCCTAAAAATCTTCATTGATGCTGCCGGGGTCGGAGCACTTTATGAAAGGCAGTGGTAACGCTGCTTTCATTTTAAAAGACAAAAAAGAAGCAGAGACGTGTGTGCAACAACTGGCCAGTGTCACTCAGCAAAGGCAGGGGAAGAGCTGGGAAGATGACTGGGTGTCCCAGTCCCCAGTCCGGCACATTGGGCATTACGATACACTGCAGACGGAAGATTTATTATATGATTTTTGATATGAATCTCAGGCATGCCATGGCCTTGTTACATTCCTTTAGTGTAGGAAAGGGGCCCTTGTGTACACTTCGCATTAAGCTTCCACAGAATACATAGACTAGTGCAGTGCAGAGGCCTTGAAGAAACCACGACTCAGACCCAGTTTGTGTTGGATTGCTTTCAGGGGGCACGGGCATCTGCGTGAGGTCACTGCTTGAACGAGCTAATAAATTAAACGTTTCTCCGTTATCCGACAAAATTTGCAGTTGGGGCCTCCTTGTTACGTCACTTTGATAGAAGCACATCATATAGCAGTAAAGGCGTATTCTACCTCGCTGTGATCATCTTCTAAGCTGCCCTGATGCTTAGCACCACTGTTGCAGAGCAGGACAGAGACATGAACAGAGCAGGGTTGTGCACACGTGGCAGCAAACAGGGCTTAAACCAGTCTCTCTTTGGCAAACAGAATGTCCACTTTAAGAGGACAGGGAGGCAACTGTGGGCTTCATGAATAAAATCAGTCAAGGGTGACACAGTCTTAATGGCATCTATACTCTGAACATAAAAAAAATTAACATTTTCTTACCCAAGGTACCTGTGTCCTGTATATCTGTGAATCACATCTGCTGGGTTTACAGGAAAAAGCTCCAGCAAATTTGTATTGCTCTTCAGTCTGAAAATCCATCTAGATATGGAAGAATGAGTTCATGCATCCTGTGGAGACAACCAAATAGTTAGCTGCCATTAGTTTATAGAATAATTACAGATGAAGAACCAAGAAAGAAAAAGTTACATTTACAAAGTTAAGCACGGAGATCGCTCACCTGTGTGCTTGGACATCCAGAATCAACTGAGTTGTAAGCTGGGGAAATCAGATTTTGAGATGAGAAGAAAATTGGAGGTGGACTGCTGATGTCTTTTCATACAGCCATTCTTCAGGAGCCAAGCTATGTGCATACGTATATGGGAGAACAAATTTTTGTTATGAAAGAACAGCTATCTGTAACATATTAACAGGCCTGCAGTAAGTATGTAAGCAAATTGTTGACTTTTATTCCCAGTAGGGAAAAATTAATGCTTCATGTGGCTGACAAAAATCTACCAGCCATAGGATTCTGTCACTTACTGATATTAGCCATGATGGATCCAGGTGAATCTGTGACGGGAAGATTGTAGGTGCATCCCATACTGTACACTAATAATAATACTCTGCATTTCTGTAGCGTGTCAAACTCGCTCATTTTAGACTGCTTAGTCAAGATTTGCCAGATCAGGCCCTTAACAGATATTAGTAATTAGGTAAATAAAATGCTGTTCAGCTGAATGAGAGAGGAATCAGTATTGATCCTGAACCTCATACTGCTAGTATAGTTGTAGAGATAAGAGAGCTCGTACATCAATACACACGTTTGAGAGAAGTTCAAAACAGCCCAGGTGGTAAATAACCCGGACAATTGCCTGCAGGACCTAAAATTAGAGATCAGCACAAAGACTTGGCAGGTGAATAGTCAGCAGATGCTGTCTTATCTCTCTATTTGCTTTGGAAGATTGGGTCTGACCCAAAACATGTTGAAATCAATTTGTATCTTCTCCTTTATTTCGATAGGCTACGCACCAGGCTTTAATCAGTTGTGGGCCTAATTAAATGATTTTCCTCATTGCAAGCTAATTACTCCTATGGAGAAATGAAACTGAATGTTAAATGAGCACTCGATGGGAACTGTATCTGTAACGTATGGTTTAGAATAAAAAATTGTGGGCTTGATTTCACACTGTCTTATGAAGTCTCTTATTCCACATAAAGCAAGTACTATTTCCCACTCTCTTTTATTGGTATAGGTACAGAAACCGAGTGAAGAGTCAAGCAGAATGACTGTAACGAGCTCCCTTCCTTATGCAAAAAAAAGCTAGTGCAAGCAGGAAATCATCGCCTTTCAGCATCCAAGAGAGGAAGAAGCAATGCATTTAAATTGCAGCATGGAGATCGGATATCAGCAAAATGTTCTGACAGTGGGGACAGTGAGGCACTGGTCTGGGTTACCTGGGGAGCCTTTGGCACCTCCAGCTTGGGAAGCCTGCCGGAGGTTTGGCTCCATCCTCGGGCAGGGGATGGAGCCCCCAGAGACGTCCTGGACCGCTCTTGCCAGTGACTGGTTGGAGTTTTGCACCAGTCCAGGGAAATATGCAAGGCACAAAGACAAATTTAGTGCCATCACCTGAATGGCAAAGCAAGTAACGTGAAATGTGAAATCTGCAGTAATTAATTAGATAATGGGAAATCAATCAGACTAATGAGTATCTAAGTGTTGGCAGACTAACCATCGTGGTGTGGATGGAATTGATTTAGTGAATACTTTTTTCAGGGATCGCAGGTGGGAGGCTGCGTAGGTCTGGCCAGCAATGATCGTATGTGGTGCTTCCCTGTAATAATTCCCAGCTAAGCCTTCAAGCTGAGTGTTGGGTTTGGTGCTTTGCTTGAGGTGCTGAATTCCAGCAAAGGGAAGATCTTTTCTTAACAACCCCAAAACACTTCTGTCACGGGGTGGAGGGGAAAGGGAATGGCCTCCAAAAGGCACAAACTAGCTGAAAGCAACCTTGCACGCAAAAAAAAAGTATCACTTAGGCTGCTCTGTCTGTTCGGGGACCAGAATCTAAGATGCTGTAGCACATAGTGGTTAGGACCCAGCCTTATGCGACCCACACAGCACTCTGTTTGCTAAATGTAGTGTCTGCTAATTGTGGTGCCTGCAAAATGCAAAAATTACAAAGGGAAATCATCCTCAGGCAGATGTTTACCATGCAACTGTCTCATGTGGGGTGCCACGTCCTTTGTGTTGATGCACCGATTTTAGCATTGGGAGAAAACTTCAGTAACAAGGTGCAAGTGAGGTGGAAGAAACTGGGATATGGAGAATTTAGCTTACTTAGTTTATTTGCTTTCCTTCCGGCTTTCCACAGGTCTTTTTTTTTGCCTTGTACTTGGCTCTGTGTCTCTGATCCCGTCTGTCCTGTTTTTGTTCGCCTTCCTTTGTTCCCGGTGGTTTCACGCTGTTTCCATTCCTCTCCTTTTGTGTGACACAGATTCTCTGCCTGAGCCACGTCCAAGGTGTTGGACTCCCTGCAGTTACGGCACAGAGACTCGATGCCGAGGACACGACTTCCTGCTTCGCTGACAGTGTCTGCATTGTGTAAGTGAGCGTATGTTTTACCAGCCCACAGAAAAGAAGTTTCAGGGCATTAATGGATTCTGCTTTTCCTAACTCATCAGGACACTGGCAGCTCTTCACGTCTTCTTCATTGTTGCCGGTCTCTTGGTATCTACAGGAGACCAAGGTCCCACTAATCTAGATGATCTACACATGATGAGAGAGATTTTTTTAATATGAAGACCTTACAGTCAACACAGAGAAAACAGAAAAAGGCATGAGGAAGTTGTTATGAATAAATCTTTCCTATGCAGAGGGAAGCAGAAACACAGAAATACCCATATCTCACTACTAGAAGTAATGACATACCTGTAGTAACTTGGATACCACAAGTCCAGTTCAGGGTTTTCACCACAAAATGGCCCTTCTCTTGACTGGGACCAGTGTAACACAGGGATGGATTTTCACTTTTGCCTCCCATTCAGATGTGCTAAGGATGGTGGAAGGTGGACCCGTATCAGATGACTGGCACCACAGCACTAGGACAGGGCATTTCACCACTCACTCACTCACCTGGGGAAGTCTAAGTTATGCCAAGTCGCTCTGTCACGTCTCTGGTTTTGAATAATATGATGAAGGTTGTTTAAAAGTGTTACATATATTGACAGTTACCCCAGGAGGTGAGAAGATTAGTGGAAGCATATTCCCCGATATAAAATGATAGGTGTAATATTCAGAGGTGCACTGATAAGACTTAAAGCTTTCACTTGTGATGCACATCTGTCTGGAGTTTGAAGGCAGCCCTGGTCTGCAGCTATAAGGGATTGTAATTAACATCCAAACTCCCGCAAACTTAGAAAGTCCCTGAAGGCAGGTAAACTGTGATTGCTGAGCAATAGTACTGCTCACTTCTGAAATGCTGTCATAAACTGCTCTATAAATATGAATGAATGAAGGCTGACATGACCCATACAAAAGGTAGTTTTTGTTGAGACCCAGGTAGTTGAGATCTGTGCCAAAGGAAGCTGGGGCAGGACCTTGTCATGTCCTTGGTGTGAAGCAGCGCAGATCTTGCACCCAAGGGGAAAGAGTACTGGGGTACTTTGGCCCTGCTGTGTGGGTCAATGATGGGGCAATAGGTTGTGCCTGGTGGGGGACAAAACCCCCGGGAGATGGCAGGTTCTTGGTCCACCCCAGCTTATTTCACTGTGACTGGCCGAGGACCACACCATAAGTCTGTCTTGACATCAGGTAGAAAACCCCTATTCCTCTGTTTACAGGCTTGCCGTTGCTTCACAAATGAAGATCTATGCTTTACACTAGACAGGCAGTATGATGGCTTAATGAAGACGAGGTAGGAATTAATACCTCAGCATGACCTCTGCTTTCAGTGTCTGTAGCTTTGACATCTAATCAAACACGTTAAACTACCCAAAATGCACACATCTGGGCTCTTTGTAGAGTATGTTTTATTTTTTTAAAGCTTTGCTTACCCGTAGAGTCTATTATTTATTGTGTGATGCTTTTTGCCACTTAGGCCCTATGCTTAATCAGATTTGTAAATTAATTCTCTCCTGGGATTTCTCTTTGTGTGTTCAGAAAGCATAAAAAGTGTTCATGACACGCTTCAAAACACACACTGGTTACGTTAGTCGTCCTCTCAGCATAATAGTTTTATTGAGAGCACTTTAGGTTAAAAACCCCCACATGTCCTTTAGTCCAGTTTCTTTCCCCCACTTTTGATCCGTAGAGTTATGTTACATGTTAGTAAACAGCTATGCGGCACGCAAAGGCTGTAAATGCAATTTTATTTTAATTTTTTTTTTTTGCTGGAGGAAAAAAAGCTACTGTTTACCTCTTGAAATATCTATTATTACTTTTTATGAGGTATTCAACTGAAAACTTTTTCATACAGGAATTTCACCTCCTTCTGGCAGCTGGAAAGCTGGTGGCAAACATGAGCGCTGCTGAATCATGGCATGCCTTCTGCCTGCTTGCCATTTCCTCAGCTCAGCAGTCCCAGCTGAGCAGGGGGAATCCCAGCAGGGCTTGGGGCCGGATGGGAAGGGACGCCTTGGATGGAGAGCACCAGCCTCTCCATCAGTGCTGCCCATATCTTCATGGACAGACCACCCCTCACACCCACTGTTCCCCTTCCTTATCACAGCTGTTTGAAATGCCTCCTAGTCAACAAAACATTTCTGTGGCAAACATTGCAATGTAGGAAAGGATTTGAATGATGGAAAATGTCGCTGGTGTTGGTGAGGAAGGGGGGGTGCTCAGCAAGCACTGCAGTGCCCATTGGCAAGAGAGGACGGCCGTGGCCGCTGAACCACAGCCTGAGAGCTACAGTGACAACACGCTGCAGCACATCAACTTGGGTTTGAGGGGGTACTTTCCAGAAGTCACAGGTCTTCTCTTTACACCAGTGAGACCCAGGGAAAATCTCTCCTCATGATACAGCAGACTCACCCTTGTGCTCTCTAGGCAGCCTTATCTACCCCCGCTCCAACCTTGCACCAACACCACACACACACGTACACCCCACCATCTCTCAGGTCCTTTGCGTTTCACAGGAAACAAGTAGATAAACCACAGCTCTCAATTTCCTAATTATGCAAAAAAGTAGAAACTCCTAAACCTTCAGAAGCTCAAAAATGCTGAAGTGGTTGGAATAAAAGGCAAAGAGAAGACCTGAAACCGACTGGGGATTTCACACCACGAATATTGGGATCTCATAGGCTTTACAAAGACGCGTGGTGCTCTCACAGCACACTTACTCTTGTGTGTTTTTGCTAGAAGAGGACAGCAGCGCATGGTAGAGAGACCCATCTTTGAGGAAGGACACAGTAGCAAGAAAATGTTTTGTTTGATGGAGCAATCCATGATCCTGAAAAGAGAACACATTGCGTTTACTTGCTGCAGAGAGGAACTTGCTCAGCTCAGCAGGGAGGAACCTGGCTCTAGCGCTGCTCTCCATCAGGAGCCTGGAGATTTCTAGACACATTTTTGCCCAGACCACTTCTCTCTCAGCCTCTCTCATTCCCTGGATCTGTGCCTGCCTCAGAGCTGTGGGATAACCAGACCCCCCCAGGACTTCACCCAGTCTGCACCAGTGCAGGCATGTGCAACTGCAATAAACACATACGACGGAGCCCCAGCAAGAAGCTGAAGGGCAGCTATGCCTGTGCTGCTGCTGCCCCACTTCTGAGTGCCGCGGTCACTGCCCGTCCCACTGCCTTCGCTGTGGCTGGCAGGACACGCATTCGTGTTCCTGGGACACCTGGAGGGGCTGAGCTCATCCCACCAGAGCAGCTGCTCGTTCCCCTTCTCCCTGGTTTCACATGTTTGCTCTCAAATCTTCTCCTTCTTGCCAGTTGGTTCACAGCGTGTGATTTAACCCCTTCCAAACATTCCTGCATTGAGAAACAATTTTGGGAGATGGGAAGGTCATCCAAAGAAGTGCACCTGCAGGGTGGGGTGGGCTGGTGTACAGGCAATGCTGTAGCTCACGGTACCGGTACTGATAGAGCCCATTTTTTCCCCCACTTCCCTTATCACAACAGCCTGTACATGTCTCTAGCTTCTCTCTTGCTCTTTTCTTGCTCAGACATCTGTATTTTTTCCTTTCCCTTGGGGGACAGCGGTGTGACGTGGAGGAAGGATTCCCCGTTTCTGTCAAGTTCTGGGAACGAGTGCCACAGTTTTCGGCCAGAGGCCAAGAAACCCATGTTATTCACAAGCACAACTCGCCTTTGTTTCCTTAGCAGCTCCTTTGTTCGCCAACACATCGTCAAGGTCGCAGGGAAAAGGGAGGTTCATCAGGCACTATTGCCCAGGCTTGCAGGCAGCTTTGAATTTTAGGACCAAATCATGAACCGTGGAGGATTGGCTCTGGTACAGCAGGGCACGGGCAGGACTTTCTCTTTGCAGCCTGTGCTGCTGCCTTCGCATCAAACCGCTCACATCCTGTAGGTCAATATTGTTTCCGTTTCATATGTGGGAAAACTGTGCTAAAATACCGGTTTGAAAGGCAGGAGGACCTGAGAACCTTCCTCCTGAGAAGCATCCTTGACCTGTGAAAGCCCAGCGGGCTGGAGCAGCTGCAAGTCTGGCAGATCCGCACCGTCTGCGGGGCAGCTGCACCAGTTTGTCCTGGGTGAGGACCTGCCCCCCGTCCCGTCCCAGCTCTGCCCCAGCCTCCCTCCCTGTTCCCACGCAGGGAGCAGAGCGTGCGGCTGGTGTTCCTGGCTTTCCAGTCCCTGCTTTATCCAAGAGGATGTTTGTTTCCTGCAAAGGAAAGCACAGTCAGATGTCACGCTAGAGGAAAATAAAACAGATCTACAAGGGGCCAAATGGGCATTTTTTACGATGCTACGTAGAGATTTCATCACAGCTTAGCCTGGCTCACAAACCAAACTCTAATTTTGTGCATCACTAGTGGACAAGCTCAGGAGACTAATGCAGGTACAGGAAAATGCTCAGTTTGTTCATGATGTTGTGTGTCACATGAGGCAGTCCCAGTCAGAGCGAGCATTAGTTACTCTGTATTGAAAATGGAGTGCTGACACTGACCACGCAGAGCTCTGGAGATGGAAAAATATGATATGCATGCTAGGGATGCTGCACACTCCTCGTGGTCTGCTATTGAATGGTGCCACATAGCATCGCTGCGTGATGCTCGTCCAGCACGCTTATCGCTCCAGTGAAACTTCATTCCTCCAACACACCACGTACGCTGAAGTGGTAGAGGTTGTCCTGTGTGACTGAGAGAATCGGAAAATCATGGTAACATTATCTGGATCAGGAAGATAGGCTTTTTAGGTGGGGAGGCACCTTACCATCCCCTCCTAATGGTGGCCTTGGGAGTGATTTGAAGAGTCACCTACCAAAGCATCTCGACTCCACGGGGCTCCTGAATCTTCCTGTTGACACCTGCAATTGCTTTATCTGTATCCATTGCGGAATGGCCAATGGTGCCCATTTCAGGCTGAGATTGTCCTGTTTCCTTTTGGTTTCCCCTTATGATATTACACATGGCAAACATTTTTGGCCATGTACATTTTAATTTTTTTTTTTTTAATTGAGGTATTTCTCATAACAAAAGGCTCTCTAAGTCTGGTTACAGTTTTCCCTTATTGGGAATATTCATTCAGCATTTACCTTTGCCAAAGATGATGTAGTGGAAGCAGGTGTTACAGCCTTACTTTCAGCCGTATGGAAAATACATTTCACTCCTGACAGCGATCCTGCTGTTTCAGTAGAAGGCTACCCCATGCAGAGATAGGCTGGTTAGATCAAACTGTACTAATTGCAGAGTGATTTGGAAATCTGTTCCACTTGCAAACAGAATGAATCCAACACTTTGTAACATTGAATTAACAAAGGTCACGTTTCATAAATATTACAGAGCAATTTTCATAGATAATGCAGCAGGCTAGTTAATGATTAGAGCAGTAAACTCCTGACGTAAAACCATGATGAAAAGGGACATATTTCTACAGCTTCTGTTAATATTGCCTCAGGAATCTTAACCAAAGGCAGCAGAAATTATTAGGGTACAACATAGCTTTAAAATCGAGCCCATCAAACTCTATCTGGTCTTCCAATGGCTTTTGGATCAGAAACTAGAAAATTTAAGAGATTTTAGAATATCAGTCACATTCTCAATGGGAAAATAAGCGTGTTGGTTTCAATCCAGTTCTACTGGATTCTGCAATGAAAAAAACCAGCCTTGATAACTGGTGGGAATTGGCAGAGCTCAGGCTAAGCAGGGATGCAGTTCTCCCTCTTGCTCCAGCTGCTAGAGCTGCTGGATCAGGGCAGAAAATGACAGTGAAGATCTAGTTCTGCTCCTACGACTGACCCCAGAGACTGGCATCTCTCCTGAGGCTTGGTCCAGCACCATTTCTTAGATGGGAAGGTATTTGAGCGACCTGAGCAGTAATCTTGCTGAAGTCTATGGGATTAGCTCTGTAGGGAGGCAGTATTGTGCATATTATATGTAAAAGAAGGTGCTGGAACGAATCCTGGGATTACTCAGAGCATAAAACGAGAAATCTTGGGCCCATGTACAAACAGAGGCCTTAAAACCAGAGAATGTAATTTTCCAGGATTTAATTAGGCATGTTTTATATTTGATAGCTGCACACACGTAGACAATCCTTATTTCTCAGTAGGGTTTTATCTACTGTGAGCCATTCGTGCCTGAATTTGATGGGCTAGAAAATCTTGGTGTAAAACTGTGGGACAGTTGTCATCCAACAGTGCATAAGGGTGGAGGGCTTGGGAATCAGCAAAATTCTGGTAGGCATTTTATATTTCCTTCATCCAGAAGAAACCCCCCAGGGACAAAAAGTGTCTAGTGTCAGTCCATAATGCATTATTGAGAGAAATGAAATGTAAAGCCCATTGTGGAACATGCAGTGATGTCCAGGAGCTTAGAGGAAGAGGTGGAACCAGTTAACGTCTCTGTTTGGGAAAGCTGTTTGACAAGATGAAATGTGAATTGTCTGCGCAGTGACGCCGTTCGGACATTTCAGGTTTGAATTTTCAGTTTTTAGATGCTTATGCTTTGAGGCCATTCAGAACCTAAACCTAAAAATATAATTTCTTGGAAAATCTGGTACAATTCAAGTGGGGGAAAAAACAACAACCACCAAACCAAAAACCCAACATTCATGCAAGTAGCAGCTCAGCTAAACATAGAACAACCCAACTTGTGAAAAACAGCCCAAAGTAGCATCAACGCCAGAGTCAGAAGAAACCTAGAAGGCTTTTCCCACAGCCGGACACGGGGGACCCCGGCAGGCAGAGGTTCACAGGGTCGCTGCTCCCTGGAGGGCTCACCCTGCCTGCGGCCAGCACTTTCTCCAGCCCTGTCTCCATCCCAGCTGGAATGGGCTGAAAAATAACTGGAGGTTTGATGTCAGAGCAAACACACGGCATAGCCAGTTCTTCCATTGACAAAGGAGCAAAAGAAAACAAAATATCACACTGTCATTTAAAAATAGCTTCAGTAAAAATACCCCGGGGAGTGCTTTCGCTGAGCAGAGATTGGCGACCGATTAGGGAGGATTATCAGCATACCTGGTGCTGGATAAAACCCGATCCTGCTGCAAGGCATTCTCACTCAATCGGACAGATTGTGGGGTTGAATGAATGCCTGTGAAACCCTAGAAGTTTTCTGATAACGCAGGAGTTTGAGACAAGGGTTTTCTGCTCCTCGCCTGCAGTGCAACTTTAGAAAAGCTCCCCGTGGTCTGACGCTGCGAAGTGGCATTCTTGGAGTTTGGTGGGACAGGGCAGTTAGGAGGCAGCAGAGCAGGGTGTAGATGTTATTCCTCTCCCATGCCCATTCCTTGTTCATGCCAAATGCGAGCTGGCTGGGTCCCCTGCCAAAGTGGGGTGGGCAACCCTGTGCAAGGGTGATCCCATCCTGTAAATTTGAAGTGAAAGCATTCATAAAGGCTAGGCACCGTTGCAAAGTTCAGCCTAGGTTTGGAGTCTTCCGTAAGTGATGTCTGTGCCTTGTGGCCAGTGGTATATTTTGATCACAGACTTTACCATGTAATTTTGGGAAGTTGATCCATTGAGCATTCTTGCAGGGGCCCTCGGTGTCATTTTTAAAACACATCATATATGTGCAACAGTTTTCCAATGACAGAGCTCAAATTGCATGACCCAAGGTTTAGGGCCATTGCAACTTTTAACATTCCTTCTGGTCTTCAGCGTCTTGATTCTGCTTATACAATGAATTCAAGTGTTAAAATGAATGCATTTTTTCTTTCTCTGTTTATTATAAAGTACTTACTTAGAGCATCGTTTAATTTGCAACTGTTATTTGTATCTATTTGCATTATTCCAGTTATTCCACCCAATAGGGGAATTAATATTCACTAGCTGAAGAAAAATGAGGGGTGAACCAAAACCCATCGATTTGTTTAAGGGACTCTGGAACATGTTTCAAGACAAAAGAAGAACTGGATGGAAAGAGAGCAAGAGCAAGTCCTGAGCTCTCCTGGGATGGTATAATTTGTTAGTTCACTGCAGTCCCCTCAAGACCTACCTTGACCCATCATCTAAAACTTCATAGCTGGGGACACTACTGAAATCCAGAGGCTCGAAGCACTGTCAGTACTGAAGAAAAAACAAGTACATTAGAAGTAAAGCAACTGGCCAAGTAGCTTTGCTAGGTCAAGTGTCATTCTCATGACCCTAAGATTAAAGATCTTTCCTGTTTTTATGTGGTATATCCTGACTGTTTTTTACATGTGACTGCATTAGCAAAGCACATCACAGAGAAAATATGTGCAAAAACCCCATAAAAATCATAAAAAAGGACAAATCAGGTAACACAGTGACGTACCCCAAAGTAGGGAAACGCCAAGCTGAGGCCGTGGCACCTACTCACAACCGAATGTGTCCTCTGATGGTCGGATCACGTCACGTGCAGCGTGCTCGGTGGGGCAGACCCCCTGCCTCCGCTCTTGGAATTCAGGACCCGGGGCCTGCTGGCTCGCCAAAGCTTCACAAAGTGGCCACTTCACTGGGCAACACCCGCCTGCTCCGAGGGTACAGGTGTGTACAGCCATGGCATGCAACAAGTAGCCCTGTTTTGGTTCTCCTTTCCAGGGATGCACATCCCCATGGGGTTATCTTGCACCTCTTCTTTCCCCTCCCTTTACCCCATCCCCAGGATCTCACCCGTGCAGATTTCCCACCGCTCCTGTTCTTCTAGGCTTTCTTCAGAACGCTTCCTTGGGTGACTCTCAAATCTCCCGAGGGAGCTGCATTTCAGAGATTTCCCTTCCTGCGCAATGTCCATTCCCTGGTGGGATCCACATGGGTCATTTCTGAGGGCAGCGACAGATCCATCACAGCACTGGGTTTCCTGCTGCCCTGTCTTGAGGCCAATTTAATAGGAGGTTATCTGGGACTTTGCTTACCAAAGCAATGAGTTGCTGTTCTTCAAACTGAGGGGACAGCAAGTGACACCTAAGACCTTTCACCAGATGATCAACAGATCACCAGATCTGTTGCTGCTTCCAGGCACCACCAGCTGCCCCCAGTTCACCCAGTAAACCATGAACACCAAAGGTGGGAAACTAGCGCTCCCACAGCACAGCCTTGTTGCCTCATCTACTCAGCCTGGACCAGTGACTCCGACCATTTTGCTGCTGAGATACCCTGCAGGAAGGGTAATACTTTATGCATGTTGTCAAGATTCCTTTTAGCAATAGCAGGATACTCTCTGCTCCGAGCAGAGGATACATATGAAGCCTTAAGCTGTTCCAGGCTTCACAGAACAGCAGACAGCAAAATACATGTGGCTGTACTGGGACACTTTATTTTCAAATCCCTGTGTGATAGCACCAAGTGGCAAAAATCAGAATTACCTGTCACAAATTGTGTCCCTCCATGGCCATTTCTCCATCCAGACTGAGTGGCAGCTCAGGCTCTCTGAGCCAGTGGTTGCACTGGAAAGAAGGCAAAGGAGTAGCAATGTGTGAGATGGTAAGAAGGCATTGATGCTTGAAAAAAATGTCGACATGCATCCTATTAGAAAGTTGTGCGGAGGTTGTGTTAGGATAGGAACACGAAGGGCTTTCCTGCTTCCTGAGAGCCCAGAACTGGCTCTGAGAGCTGCCTTCTTTAGCATCACTTTCAGAGTCAACATTTTGGCTTTTCTGTGTGAAGAAGTGGAGGGCTCTGCCCTGACGTGCACTTTCTGCAGACCCAGGGTGTCCAGTCTTCCTCTAAAACAGTCTGCAAAACTTACAGCAGCTTTCAGTTAAAGCTCAGCCCATCCCATCCCCAGGGAACTTGTGGAGCGAGGCCAGTGGCACATCCTCCTGAAGCCGGCAACATCCGTGCTGCTAAATACTTCAGATTCCTCTTGGACACCAATCCAGACTCTAAGATGTACTGGAGACCTGACACAGAGGTTACTCAGCATAAGACATTTTCCCCAGAGAACTATTCTGCCTAGCAACAAGTCAAGTCAAAACCTCGGTCCAGACCTCACCTCTGAATCCAACCTGTATCCTGGCCAGCCTCAACAGCCTAAATGTGGGGAGTTACACCCTGGGGGCTCTGCATGCTTTTGGAGACTTACACTTGGCTCAATATCCCAGGCGCTCAGCTATTGCCACCTGTGGTATTTAAAGGTCATTTTACTAATTTATCTGGATAGCTCATGCTTCTGTTGTGATGCCGTCCTTCTCTCTGAAAGGCTCTGCCTGCCTTTTGCAAGACACCTCTCATCAGGGTGTCTTAAAATGTAGGTACGTGTTGGTTTCTTTTCACTCTCCAGTTTGGGTGAAGTCAACATGCCCCTTGTCTTTTGGTACGTGAGCAGGTTAGCAGTGAAAAGCAGCGTGTCTTGGACTTTTCACTGCTGAACAGCTTCTAGGCACTCTGCTACAATAACTAAACAACCCTGCCCACATCCTATGGATCTAATAATTATTTCCCATATATGAGGTCAAGATATTAAGAGCTTTTGAAGAGGTCAGCAACAACATTTCCTACTGAGAACAAGAGGGGTTACTGAAAAAATCAAGCCAAAAGTCATTTGTCCATGAATGCAGGGTCCAGTGCTGGCTGGGATCGGAGCGCCAGAGCTCGTAGCTGCTACTCCATCCCACTGCTCTAGCATTTGGGGGTCAGAAGCTAAGATCAGCCTTATTTTTGCAAGGAAGAGGTCCTGTTCTTAGCTGGACTCGAGCATCCAGCAATCAGGACAACAACTTCATCAATTTATTTTGTTCCCTCTGCCTCACTCCTCGTTGACTTGTTTCTACACTTTCTGTCAGCCTGTAGTACCATTTTCTTTTTCCCCCTCAGACTCATGTGCTGCTTCTGTACAGAGATAAGCTCGTGTAAGAGAGGCTTAGGCAAAAAGAAAACCAAACATCCAAGGTCTATATTTTAAGAATTATTGAAATAGATTCTGGTATCACTTATTTCTTTCGACAAGAAATCGTTTGTATATGTTAAAAGCAAAAGAAAGCCCTGAAGTGCTGAGTTTCCCCCTTCTATAATCATAGTTATTAAAAAGAAGGTACCATTTGCCATCTGCTTCTGATGACACCTACACGCAGGCGGTCTTCCCACCTGTCCCAGAGTTTGTCGTGAGGTGCTGCTGGTCTTTGCTCATTACTGCTAATGTTGTCATTCTGCAGGGTTATGGGAAGATGCAGCAACACAAAGTTTTCCAAATCCAGGTTTCAGAAAGAAATGAGAGACATGTATCTCTCCAGTCTGTAGGGGGGGAAAAATGAAAAATAAAATATTCCGGTGACATGCAGTTGCTGGGTATTAATTCCTTGGAGGATTTCGTATTGCGTCTAAGGCAAATATAAGATTAGCTGCTGGAGTAATGGAGTAGTATGGGATACAGATATAGGGGTCCTTGTAACACAGATGCTATTTATTTAGCCAATGCAGAGCAAATCTACTTACAGATGTAATTTTGCGTTCGTATGCTCACCGTGATGTCTAGCTGCCCAGTAGCCCCCCGCTATACCCTGAGAAGGCAGGGATCCTGCCTTCGTGAGCCGAGCCCCCCGCTCCCAGGCAGGGATGGGTACCCTGTATACCCACCCCTGCTCGAGCAGGTGCCCCCCTGAGGGCATCAGCCCTTTTGGTGCAGCCGCTTGTAAACATGGGGAGGTGAGCAGGGCAAAAAGCAACCCAGCTGCAAGGAGATGAGTAGAAAGCAGGTCTCGGTCGCCTGAAACCTTCCTGGCGATTCACCCAGCTGCAGGGGCTGCCCAGCCCAGCTGCACCAGTCAGTGGTGGTGCTTGGAAGAAATGCTGCTGCTATAAGAATGACGCTATTTTGTAAAAGCATTTTCAGGACCTTCCAGTGCCAGATATCCAGACGTGCTAATGCAAAATGCATTAGCCCAAGCAGCAGGAGCTCCGGGGCTGCTGGCGCCATTGAGTTCCACTCATTTCATCTTTATTATAAATACTGCATTGTCGTCTCATTCTTTTCTCTCATCCTCTCTTTAGAAAAGAATTATAAGGCTCTAGTTGACTGGTCCCTTTGACTTAGTACAGTTGTTAAACCACAGGCAGTAAATACCTCTTTCAATTGTTTAAGGCGGATGTATTTATTTCATTGGAACAGATGAATGAAATCTGTAAGAGCTAAAGAATCCCCCCTTTCATGGCAGCTCTACTTTTCTACCTCCAAGCTGAATGCAAAAAAAACTCCTCCTAAACCTGCCGTGCGAAATCAGCCCACCTTCAGGCTCGCTCCCACTCTCAGCTTAGTTTCTAGTGGATCAAGAAGTATTCCGGCCTCAAAAGACTGACCACCTCCTTGTAAATAGTGATCTTTCACCAGGCAGATCTCAGCTGACAAATGTTAATTGTTATGCAAACTACCCAGAAGATGAGCTCTTCTCCCAGGACCGAAGGGCAGCCACCTCCCAGATGAAAGGCGACAGCTGTTTAAACAGTGCGGGGCTGCCCTGTCCCGGCTGCCAGAGCAGGGGGAGAGCCGAGTGGTGCGAGCGGAGCTGGAGCTGTGCCATGCCACCATGGTTAACACCCCCGCTTTTGCGGAGAAAACCTCCACAACACAACTCGAGAACACTAACCGACCACACGCGATCAGGAAAACGATGCTATGTCTCAGTGGAAACCAGATATAAAAATTGTTTCTTTGGATTCACGCAGTCGGATGCTCCCCCCTACAACCGGGGAAAACAAATTCTGGTCGTTGGGGCAGGATGGGGGTGGGAGAGCAATGCTCTGCCAGCCCAGAGGGTTTGACAGGGACCCAGGGATGCTTAAAATGCTGTGCGAGCCCTGTTCTTACCTGGAGACAGGCAGGTCGATGCCTGGGCAGGCGGTGCTGCTCCTGTTGGAGTGCCCTGGGGAGCCAGGAACCATCTCCCCTTGCTTGGGAAAGGTAGTGTTCCTGCTCGATGGGTGCTGCTTGTAACTCCACTGTAGGCAACAGCTCAAGGGAAGCTTGGACATGCAATCAGCTCATTTTTCCTTCCCATCCCGCTCAGTCCCTGCTCCTTCCCTCCTCAGCTGCTCTTGCTGCAGGGCTGCTTTGCCTGGCGAAGGGTCTTTGGGATCACCACGAAGCACGTGGGTCACCCCAGAAAGACAGAGCGACTCACGATGGCTGCCTGTAAAATCATCCTGATGGGGTTGGTGGGAATTCGTATGAGTAGCCAATCTTGCTCTTCACCTGCACTTGTCCGGCCCTCGGAGAACACAGCCTCGGACAGAAGGAGGTGGCTCAGTGGTTCAGAACAGCTTCAGGAGAGCAAGCTCCCGCTTTCTGCTCTTGCGCCGAGTCTGTTGGACCGGGCTAGCTGCACAGAAAATTTACATTTCAAGCCCTGTATGAAATGTGCATAGAGCCCACTAGTGGGTGTTGCCAAATTCTGCCTGTATCAACCACATCATTGCTCTTCTGGGGTAAAAACCACCTTTCTGGCCATCAGATAACACAGAAAAAACATGTCTCTCCTGGAGATTACTTAGGATAATTTGAAGGAGTTGCTGTGCTTCCTGACGAACACGTGGAGAACTGTCTGCTTCTGTATGTGGCTGTACTGAATTTCTGAGCTCTGCATTTAGCCAGGGCTTCATGCCACCCTGTAATCCTTGTAACTGGCTTCGGAGGTTTTTTTGTTTGGTTTTGGTTTTGTTTTTTTTAATATTTAAGATAGCTTTGTGTTACTGCAGCAGGGAAATTCAGGGGTTGGTTGGTTGGGGTTTTTTTGTGTTTTTTTTTTTGTTTGTTTTTTTTAAATAAAATGCTTTATCCCACATGTACCTGCATAGTCTTCAGCTATATAGGACTTTATGAGCTTGACCCAGTGCATTTTGAGATGAAAATACATAGAAAAGGACTACAATTTGAAGATTAACGCAACTAGGAGAAGTTTTCACTGATTCTAAGGCCTAGTATTGCTTACTTTCTTCAAATTCAACAGCAACATTTTCACTGATTTCAGTGGCAGCAGGGCTGCAGTCTACTTAAAAGGGAGAAAATGGCATTTGGCCCAACAAATCTGTTCCAACCTCACATCTCCTTCCCTGCCTTTGCATCCCTTCCCAGGATCTGGCTGAGCAAAACAGCCATGTGCTATCTCCATGCTCCACTTTCCCCTTCAACAGCGTTGTCTGGCAACTTATTTTACACAATATGGTAAAACTCCTTCCCCAAAGGGCCATAAAGGCATGGATTCAGTTGCCGGGGAAGGCCACCGATGCCCCTCAGCAAGGGCATTTGGCTTGGCTCACAGTGTCCATGGTTGTTTTCATCTGAGACTGAGCTGATAAGGGGGATTTCCTTTCAAGTGGAAAAGCATAAACTATATTTATACGCAGATAATTTCCCATTTGTTGGATTCAGCATAACAGGCTGAATTTCTGACCTGTCTCTCCAGCACTCTCCAGCCACATGAAACATAGTCACAATTGTCCGGGTCTGAGATGTTTTGCCAGAAGCTGGAGAGATGCCACGGTACAGCTGGCTGGGGAAGGCAGAGGTGGAAGGACACGACCGGGCTTCTTCACTCTGCTTTTTCTATAACGAGGCAACACAGGCCACAGCACCTGCTTAGCATTTGCTTCCGAGTTCATTACAGGTGCTTATGCCATTGACCTATCATTTTATCTGGGCAGATTGTATACATTTTGATCAAAAAATTAAAAAAAAAAAAAAGCAAATCCTTAAAGTGTAACTGATGCCCTCTGAGCCATTGTCAGGACCTAGTGATTTTGCAGGGTGCAGGCAAGTAAAACCATGCTCAGCTAAGGAGCAGGAGAGACTGAATTACACGTGTAGTAGAGGAAGGATTAACTGAAAAAGCTGGTAGAAGATTCTCAAGCTATTCATGCCCAGGAGGAGGGGAATGTTGAACCAGCATTACTTCATGTTTATATGGGAAACCTACTCCATTCCTCTCTGCAGGGGTTTCCAGAAGACGAGACACCAGTTCACAGCTAACTGGTAATTATTAGTCTTCTCTGTATCATTTTACAGTTGTAAAGCACCTCAGGATCCCTCTCTGCAAGAATCCTTCATGTTTATTATATTATCTTGGGGTTTTATCTTGCATTCACTTTAGTGACTACCATGGGAGTATGCTCCTGATGGTTAAAGATTAAGCTTTTATTTAAATGCATATTCCCCTAATGTTGTACATCTGTTTTTGTTTAAAAGTAATGTTGCTCATTTTAGAAACCCTTTGTTTACTGGGTCCTTTATTACAGGTCCATCTAACTCAGGCCGTGGATGTTACCGGCAGCTTCGCTTGGGCCAACATGCTTTCAAACATCTGGATTCTTCCAGTTTCACCCTCCTGGGAACTCATGTTTGTGACAGATCAATGTGCATGAAGGCTTTGCAGAGAACTTCTTAAAGTCACCTTTGCTTTATACTTAAAAAGTCAAGCAAATCATAAAAACATCTCTGAAGAACAGTAAACACCTGAATGCCTTTCCCTTTCTGGGAGTACTTACTGCTTCTTGAGTCCTTTGAAGTTTGACCGGTGTCTTTCAAGAAACAGGACGTGTCTCTGGCCCACCTGTTTCCGCTCAGTCTTCTGGTTCTAGTCTTGCCTTTTTGGGGAGCTGTATGTCCCTCCTGCAGCAGGGCGCTATCTCTTTGTATCTCTCAGTTTTGGAGATTTTCTAGTCTTTTTTTTTTTTTTTAAGTACCATCTTTAGAAGAGATCCACGAAAAGCCAAGTGCTCCAAGGACATTGCTGATGGTCCTTGATGCTTTGAGTTGGAGCTAAGATCATTATTCTGCTGTGAAATGGACATTGTAATCAGCACTGAAAGTTAAAGTTAATAGAAGCAGAGTTTAGAATTCAAATGGCATTTGTGCAGACCTAGGCAGGTCCCCCAGGCCATGTGCGTATGTATGTATATATAAACACATACATATATACATATGTATGTCTGCATTTATACACACACATAAACATGAATGAAAAAATATATATGCTGCATTCTGGCAAGAGAGGTAATAGTCAATATAGGAAGTAATATCATAGGAAAAAAAATCCATTTACCATCACAGAAGAAACCATTTTCCTAGTCCTGCCCACTAGAACTGCATCACCCTAACTGTCTGCACAATGCTCACATCACCTAAGATTTTAAATGGTGCAAAATAGCAATATTTGTTTCAGCTTTTGGGTTTGAGGGAACCTTTCTGCTCTCCAGTCTCTCAGCTTGAGAAAGTGCTAAACTGCACAGTGGATTCCTGTACCTTGTGCAACCATGCAAATTACTGTCTAGTTTTCCCATGCCCAGCTTGAAATACAGCTTCCATCTTTCTCCTACTTAACCAGATCCTGGTGTGAGACAATACAATATCGAGAAACATTTCATGCTACAATAGTAGTAACACTAATCTTTTGTTTTATCATTACGTGGAATGAATCCCTGAGGACTCAAGATAACTCCACAGGAGCCTATGTATGCAAAAAGAGAGGCTGGTTATGGCAAGCAAGGTTAGAAGTATGTGTACAGTCAACATGTACGTTCACGCAATGAGTAGACAAATGCCCAGTATGATGGGGATTTGGGTGAGGGACCCTTCCCTCTTGCCTGTACCCAGAGACAAAGGGATAATATCCATCACCATTTTTGAGATCTCAGGATGGAGGGATGTAAAAATATCAATGCTCCAGCTGTTGGAGGCTGC
This sequence comes from Dromas ardeola, assembly GCA_013398915.1. Taxonomy (NCBI): domain Eukaryota; kingdom Metazoa; phylum Chordata; class Aves; order Charadriiformes; family Dromadidae; genus Dromas; species Dromas ardeola. The sequence goes on from VYZM01005355.1 coordinate 89,617, forward strand.
ATATGGACCCTGACTGAGACACAGCAGAGACAAGTCTTTCACCTTTAGCATGTAAGATCGCCAACTGAAAGGCAAGGGTATTGTGCCAGGTAAATGTTTCATGTCCCTTTCTGCTACTGGTGAAACGTTCTTTTACAGAGAGGAGCAGGCATGTCCTAATGGTGAGAGCTGCCCGGCGTGAATGCCATGAGGAGCTGGGGACAGGCCTGGATCCAGAGCTCTGCAACAGGGAGAGCAGCAAAGGGAGGTGGCATCCCATAGAGCTCTTTGAAACAGGCAACGGAAATCCCAGTGATAGGACCAAGGTCGCCACACTCAATCAGACCAAGCACAGGAGCAGAAACAGGTCCAACCACAGCCTTTCAGCCCTTCCTTTTTAAGGACAGGGGGTTCAACTCTTCTGCATTGACATCAGCAGTAAATATGTTTCTTTCCAAATGTCTTCAGTTCAAGAAACCAGTCTACAAGATGCCAGTACTCATCTTCCACGAGAGGTAGATCAGGCGGGTTGTCAGTTAAAAGCACTTGCTGCAGGTGAGCTGTGGATAAATTAATCTAACAGGAAAGCTCTGTAGGTCAACAGCTTCCTGCCAGGGACAGGGGAATGTCACAGCACGTTGCTTATTGGTACTGCACATGATGGTAATACTGTCTGTCGTCACCTGGAGGCAACGTCCCTGGATATGTTAATGACACCTTTGCCCGCAGCCTGCATGGTGCTGTGGTTCATCGTGTTTGAACCGAAGGTTTGTTTCTGTAATGACCAAAGACCTTGTGTTACTGAAATGCCCACATGAGCACATCATACAAGCACCATGGATGGCTGTCTCTATGCTTGGGAAGCATGTCCTCCTCATACACCAGAAGAGCAATTGTCACACACCCAAGAGGAGATAAGGATGGGTCATTCTGTAGACAGTAGTATCTGGAACCAAGATTACAAGTGGAGAAGGTGCAGTGTGATATGGGGCATTACCAAGATACAAACCGCTGAAGATTCTCACAGAGGTCAACAGGATTTGGCAGTAGCTGTTGGCTAAGCCTCCAGGGACGAGTGGGTCCTACATGCTCTGCAGACTGCTCCAGATCCAAAAGCACCAGCCATGGAGTCGGAGTTGCTCCTAGGACCGCACGGACCAAAGAGGTGGACTCTGACCGTTCATAGTGAAGTCCTGCCCTCTGAAGCAGAGGTGGCCCAAGATGACTGAAGATCAGTTCATTAGCCCAATATCCAAATAAGGAGAAATAAAGATTTCCTGTCATCTCTGATAAGATGCAAATGTAGAAAACCACTTCTCTGGTCAGGAGTGACAGGGTGGAGGCACACTTGCATGCAAAGTGACACTTGAAGGTAGAACCCATTGTTCTGGCTATGACCAAGATAAGAAGACGGCCCACATCAAGCATAGATGAATTTGGGGGAATATTCAGTCTGTGACCACTGAGTTCACAGGTCATAATTTGAAATTACAAGAAACACAAAAAGACACAATTGCACACATGATGTGGAAGAAGCAAATCTTCACACAACGTACCTCAGAACTTCATGAGAAGGGATGGGAAAATCATGATGCTCAGCAATACACTCTGCTGGCCACTTCCCTCACATGATGTTTTGTTGCCTAATATAATGTTTAAAACATCATATTATTGGCAGATGTTCCTCAGCCAATCAGTTCACATCTGTTTTTTTGTAAAACAACTTCATATTTATCCTCCCAGAGGCTTCTAAGCGGAAGTAGCTGTTTTCAGAGATGCAAAAGGAATTCTGGATTAGTTTAGGTTTTTTTCGAGATGAAGAGGAATTTCAGAGCAAAACCAGATTATATTTACTCACCAAGCCCTTTATTTTGTAATACAGATACCAGACATGCATATGGAAAAATAATGTAGGTTTCTCTTGTGAACTGAAAGGTAGCTTTTATCCATAAAACGTCTCAAAACAATTACAATCCCAGTAATGAAAAAAAAAATCCTCTAATGGCAGACAATTGGTTTGTCAAAATTCAGACAAATATTTGTTATGCAAAAGCAATTCTTATTTTAATAAGGCAGTGTGGGACATTTGGGAATGTTCTCAAGAGCTGTATTCCCATCTCAGCAGAAATACAAAATGACATGATACAACCGTTTGCATTGCAGCAACAAGTCAACTGCTCCGAAGGCACGATGGCTGGGTAGAGGAGCTGCTTCTGCCAGAAATCGTAGACATTTTACGTCATGCACATTCTGGTTCTCAGTTTCCCGTTACTGTTTTCTTTCAGTTTAGGGATAATCCGAGATGTATGTTTCTTGCCATTTAAAACCAAGGGAAAAACCACAACAGTATTTTCCATGTAAGCCAAAATCTTTCACATGTGCCAACTGTCAAAGCAGACAAAAGAGCTTTGATCATAGTCAGACACCATAACTAGCTACTTGTTTTAATTACAGAAAGTTTTAGCTGTTATTACACGACAGGCTGGCACATTCAGCACATGACATAATTTTATGAAAGCTTTTCATTTCTCTCAGCACAGCTCCAGCCCTAGGCTATTCCACTCACAGCAGAAGCATCAGTTTGGATGAAGCCAGGGAGATATCTCAGATCGAGACCTACAACCACCTGATCATGCACCAGCCCCGGTCCCAGCCTGGGTGGGAGACCGTCATCCTCACCGCCCCAGCCGGGGCAGAGCTGTGAACTGCCCACAGGGCACGTGTTTTCTTTTGGTTTTTCAATTTTTCAAGATGAAACAATTTTAAATCCATGGGGTTTAGGATATATTGCATATGGCTATTACTTGATGTTTTCCTTCTATTCATAGTACACTAGCTGTTTTGAGTGACTGATGAGCTAACCCCCAAAATATTGTGTTTTTCCTGCCTGGATCACTGTCAGACCACCAGAAAAAAACAGCAGTGGCGCAGGACAGTCCAAATGTTTTCACAGGTATTCCTGGGCTACTACACATTTTAACCTCTCTTAGCAGTACTTTCATTTTGGCAACGCTTTCTGTGAACAAACTCGCAAAAGCACTGATGAAGAGCAAATCAAAGAGGGTATGACAGTCGTCAGAAAGCCTCTGTAATTTCTGTTTGAACAAATGCTTATGAGGGCTCATTTTCTCATAGCTGTGAAGCTCTAATCCTCATCTATTCAGCACATTAGAGAAAAATACCAAATTACATCCCCTATCACTGCATCAAATTTCTAATGAAATCAAATAAGCGTAGTAAAGAGAATAAACACAAATAATTAGCGACAATGATAACATAGGAATTGGGCTGAAAGAGTCTTTCCCTCGGAAAACACTGGAAAGCAGTGTCAGAGTTGTTGTTTAATTTAACAGTCATTAAAACATCTTATTAACTCAAGTGCTAATTGAGTGCTTGGCAGGAATAACAGAGCAGTGCCAACCATACACATACATCAAAAATGCTACAATTTGAAGAAATTCTGTGGCTTAATATTTTATTACTTTTATAACATGTTTGGCTGGCTTAGGTGGCCTTACCTACCTCCTTTGTGCCTGTTTTGAAGATGCCGTGCTCTGATGGCACACAGCCTCAGCTGTCCTTAAAAAAAAAAAGGTAAGTCCATTTGCAGTCCTTTTGGCTGAGATCTTCCAGATCTGGCTGAAACACGTGCCTTGCAGCAATGCCTGAGTTTGCAGCCTGAAAGGTGCAAACTGCTGAGCTTTGGGAAATCTCAGCGCTATGACTGCTAAGATGATGGGCACCAAGGAAGGCAAGGTGAGCACTGAGGGAACAACTGCTCCAGCTATTCCAATGAAGGACCCACGACCGTGCTGACTGCCACCTTCTCAGGACTGGTGTTTGGTTTCCAGAATACCAGATAATTTTTCTTTCTTGTATGTGGACATCTACACTTTGTCAGAAGAAGGTAGACTAACATTACTCCTTCCTCTACATTTTCCCCTGAAATGTGATGGTTTGTGGTTGCCACGTATTGCTTCCCAGGTCCTTTCTTCCCTTGCACCCATAGCCTGTGAAGGCATCCTACCATGGCTTCTAGATGGGGAGAGGACAGCCACATATTGCTATACTTTGTTTTTGCAGAACCGCAGAGGAGATCACCTCCACTCCCTTCCCCACCATTGCTCCCAGTGGGAGGAAAGCAACTAGTTTTTCCTGTCCAAGCAAAGCCAAGACATCATATTGCCTGAATTTTGCTTGGGGCCTCAAGGGAAGTATATCCCACTGCTGAAAGTATTGCAGAGACACTCAGCTCCAGACCCCTCCCCTTGATGACTACAAATGGAGGTGGGTGGTGGGGAACTCAATCCTTCAGGGCAAGCCCAAACTTCAGGCCACACAGTCTAAATTAGTTGAGCCCAGGCAGGAGATATTTTGAGCTCAGCACATCCTAAACACACTACAGATGCTTTGAGACCAAGTGACAGCCAGCAAAATGGATGAAAACTTATTGGTCATGAAGTTTGTCATGCATAAAACCACCTTAAGTCTGTCTTCTAGCCCTCAGCACAGACACACCCCAAGCAATTTGTCTTTACATACACAGAAAGCAATGGACGAAGCCAGGATTTAGAGCCAGGCTATAGGTGCCCCCAGTGAACCAAGCTCCTGGCCTGCGTGTGGCTTCAACACGTGGTCCCATATGCTGGGAGTCTTCACTGTTAATGCAGGATCTGCAGTGAGTGTGGCTTCCTCAAGCTCAGCAGCTCCAGCATTAGGAGTTTTACAGAGAGCTGCCTCGAGCCTGTAGTTAGGAGCCCCTGAAAGATTATTTAGCTATAGCTTAAAAGATACTAAACTGCCCTTGATGGTTTGTTTGCAAATCCAGTGAAGCATGGGCCAGCAAGCATGAGTGACCAGGGCAGGGTTGGAAGCTGTACCTGGGGCAATGCTTAGGCTGCCAGGCTCGCACAGGTACCCAGTAAAGGTTGTAAAGTCCTTCGAGTGGTTGAATCCACTGGGAACCTTATTCAGAGGAGGGAGGGAGGTTGTGCTGCATATATCATCTTTTCCAGCCACCTAGAAATGACCAGCCACCAAACAACTAATGCTTATTAATAAACTTGCTTAAGGAAATTGGCCAGAGTCTTACTTTTCGTTGTGCTGAATGAATGGAGCTAAATATAATCCAGAGCTCGCTTTGCTGGATAACAATGCGAGAGAAACTTCCTGTTCTAGCAGATATCCCAGAGTTTGGAAGTAGGAGTTTCTCTAGGCTGGGTGAAATTCTTCAAATCTCAAGAAACATTAAGGTCACTCTCTAAATTCCTCTCTCCGCCCAAATAAAGATATTATTTTAATAGTCTGTGTGAAGGGTAATGTAGTGTCTTTATTAGAACCCAGCTGAAAGCACAAGATGTTTTAACCAATGATCACTCAGAAACAAAGGTACTTCTTGGCTCAAGACCCAAATTCAATAATTATTTTTTCAGCTGAACTGGAATAAAGACATTATTTAAACGTGTATCTGTCATCTCACACTGCCTGCAGCTTGCTGTTGGATATCTATTTCTCAGGAGCACTGTGGCAGCTCCTTATATAAAAGGAAAAAAAATAACCATTTCCTCACATGACTTCATTTAGGATTATGTCTCCTTACATCTCCTTCCATGGAGCATCATGTCAGGAGAGGGTTTCAGGTGCTAACGAAGCCCATGGTGGGTGTGCAATGTACACTGGTCTTTGCAAAGAGGTCTGTTTGTGTTGCAAATGGGCAAAAACAAAGGGCCTCAGTGTTTGATTTATCACTCAGTGCTAAATGAACCACAGGCCGGCTGGGCTGCAGGGGAGAGGGGATCACTGGAGAACCAGGAGCTCAGCAGCAGCACCGCTGCCTGGCCTGGGACTCGGGAGATTCAGCGATGTAAAAACACTTTAATCCTGCCAGGCTCCTCTCCTTCATTTTGCCATTGTTTACGCTACCAAGACATCAACCTTCCTGATGAGTTCTCCAGGAACAGCTTCAATCCCCCAGTGCTGCCAGCATAAGTGGCCTCCTCGCAAAGACCTTTGCGCTGGGGGAAGAACAAGGAGCTAATCTGCGAGCCCTTTTCAGCTCTGCAGGTGCAAAATCTGGTCTTTTCCCTTTGTGACAGTGCCATGCATAATGGACCTGAACCCAATATTGCCAATAAATACTGAATGTTCTTCAGCTCAGGAGGCTCTGGTGGGCATAGCTGCAAGATGCTGATGGGTTGCATGTGGCGACTCCCATTAGAATAGACGTTCAAGGAAGTCAAGCGAACCACAGTTGTTGTGGGTGGGGTGGACACTTAACGCCTAATGAGTGGTGGAAGTTTTAAGAGGCTGCTAAAGCCAAAGTAAGAAGCTTCCGCAGAGCGTGGCGAGGCCCCTAAGCAGGGCCGGTTTGGTCCTGTTGATCTCTACACATCTGGGGCCAAGGTGGTGGGTCAAGGGGTGCAAGCAAGGAGGAGGCAGAAGCTGGTGGGGTGTAAAGGGAGGTATATGTTGGAGGTGAGGAGGAGAGTGGGCAGGAGGCCATGACCTTGGGGTAGGGGTGAGAGGAGGTGGAAAACAAGAGACACATTCGGTACCTGATGAGTATCTGCTGGTGATCGCTTGGGTGTCTGCTGTGCAGGAGCACTCCTGGGAGGCCATGGGCTTGCTGCGCTCCTGTGACACATCTATAGGGCTTGCATAGACAGGTGCTCGGGTCTGCAAGATTTTACTGTAAAGGCAATAAATCATTTGCTAATCCTTTCCTTCTGAAGGTCTGCAGGTGTATGCAGATGACAGACAGATCACCTTACCTGCTACCAGTGAGATCTGGGGTGTTGCTGGTCTTTCCAAGACTGGGCGATAGCCACACTGTGACAGAGCATACCACTTAGAGGAGAAAACACCTTGGTGGCCTCCAACCCAAGGCAGCAGCACTCAGGTGCAAACTACTGCCTTCGCCAGACCTTGAGTGTAATTTCACATTACAACCTGCAAGAGAAACTCACCATTACCAGTTGCTCCTGCAACTCCAGCAAGCTGGATAGTTAGAAGCAGCTTTAAAAAACTGCATGTGTGGTCTCCACGTCACCTGTCCACCACGTGGTGCTTGGCCTCTCAACCGGGAGCATCACCATGGCACTTTCCCTCACTGTCCCATGGCTGTGGTTCTCTGCCGGGGACCCTCCAGGCCACGCGGCCCTGATGAGCTCCTGGCATAGGGTACGGGGTGTTTTTCAGGGGGAGGCCACGCTGTGGGACTACCTCTGCCTGATGGATGATGAACATGTGGGCTGGAGCTTGGGTTGTCCCCTCAGATGGAGGCTGAGGTGCTCCAGCACAGCCACGGTCCCTGAGTGTGGAGACAGGGCTCGAGAAAGACAGAGTGCGCTTCTGTCCATGAGTGTCTGAGATGACTTTTTGTACCTCAGACGGGCCCTGCAGAAACTGCCAAGCTGTGAGGAGCGGCTGGAGGACGCAGGAGCAGATTTCGCGCTCTCACCCTGTGCTTTGATGCTCTTGGCTAATGAGTTAATCAGCTGCTTGTTGTCGCGCCTGATGGGAAAATAACAACAAACACAACCAGAGGATGAACAGAAGAGAGCAAAATATTTTCTGGCATGTGCTCCTTTGACTGCAACATCAAAGATCACATTAAGATTTTTGTAGAAGATTATTTCTCTGCGTTTCTTTAGTTCTGAAATTATCAGGACTGTCAAACCCCATTTGCAGGAAGACCTTCTGGGGAGGAGGACGCTGCTGAAAGGGCAGAGATGTTTAATATTTCACGAAGGGCTTGCACAGACTAATGCGCAGTTCTCAAAACATCCTCATTAAAATACTTTAATTAACATTGGTTCAAGTACTAGCAGACATGGAGCTTCGTGTGTCTCAGATACTTAGGGGGTGCTGGGCACTGCTCAGGTCCCCACGGGAGCATCCTTTCCCTCTGCCAGGGGAAGGATGCGTCTCGAACCCCCTCACAACCTCCTTCTAACACCAAATGAGTTTCCTCATCTCCACGGGCCAAGAGTCATTTTTTTACCCGACCACATGCCTGCCCAGTAACCATTCATGCAAAGCAAACAAAGTCAACAGTGTAAAGGGAGCAGCAGCAATGATCTTTTCCCTTTCAAAGGCTGTAGTTTCAGTTCCCCGATGCTGTAATCTCATTAACCGTCTACCCGGCATCCAGACCGGGCACCCTCCTGCTCCCACTCCAACACCGGGAATGCTCCTTTGTCCTTGGCCGCCTTGTCTGTCTTTTGGAGAAGGGACAAGAAAACTACTTCAGACCAAGCCAGACAACAGAAAAGCAAGGGAACAACCTTGTTTCTACAAGGTGATTTTTAAAATACAAAAAAAGATGCTTCTTTTCACACCCAGAAGAGACAGAGCACCTTGTGTTTTCTGAAGAGCTGGGCTGACGCACTGAAAAAGAGATGTAAGGAAAGCTGGGTGGAAAAATATCCCCTGTATTTATTATTTCTTTGGGCCAGGCGGGGTTTCGGGGGTCTCTAAGGCAGCGCCCTGCAAGGGCTGCACATCCGCAGCGGCTGTGGGATACCTGCTGCTGCCCGCCCCATCCCTGTCGAGGGTGCTCGCTCCTGCCCGGGAGCTCCAACCCGCCCCAAATTTCTGCATCTGCACAGACCACAGGAAAGGGCAAGGACTAAACGTGCCACCAAGACCAACCGAATTTGCCAATGTCGGCAGCCTGCGAGGAAGCGCTCTTTGCCACTGGCCACTTTATCTGCGCAGAGGTAAGAGAAAGGGTCTGCCCACCGGGCGGCGAGGTGCTGCCCTTCCCAACCACCGCTGCCACCCTCCAGCACAGCCACGGAGGACCCAGGCGGCAGATCGTTTTGCACAGTCTTTTGCAGTGATTATTAACCTGGATTAGAGTCACATTCACAGCAACTTCCTTCGGTCAGCACTGACGTGGCAGCGAACTATGGCGAGTCGGGTCTGCCGGAGCGTGCACGCCGAGCGAGCGGATGGAGGACGGCATCTCAGCCCGCGGATCTTGGCTGGAGGACAGCGTCCCAGCCAGGAGATCAGCTGGAGGACAGCATCCCAGCATGTAGACGAGCTTGCACTTCAACCTGCAATAGATAGGAATCTCCATTCCCGAGAAAATGCATTTTAATTATGCAAACTCTATGCGCATTTTTAAAACATGAGGAAAGAAAACCAGGACCTTGTCTTATCTTTTTGTGAAATCATTATTTGGTTTGAAATACATGGATAATTAACATCATTATCATGCAAATTTAAGTGAAGTGAGCTGGGTGATTTAAAGTGACTTCACCTACCTAGCCATAAAAATTGCAACACGGGGCTGTCGCAACGAAGCTCTGAGCACTATTTTTAGTGCAGCGCTGCAAGAGAGGGCCTGTGGGAGGGCATCTTCCGAAGGAATGCAGACGGTATCTTTTAGGAGGAATTAATCCTTAGGAAACCATTACCAGCTCTCATGAATGACCGAAGGATATTTTTCTGACTGGGCTGGAGTTTATACACAAAGAGCCACATGCAACAAAAGAAAACCATGAGTCACTGAATTTAAGGAACAATTTACTGAAGCCAAATTTTCAAGTGCTCCTCCCTCTGCTCGCTGTCCTTGGGGCACACCAGCCCTTTATCAGTGGTAAAAACAGAGTAAAAAAAATTCTTATTTATTTCCTCTGAATGGGAGCAGTCAAGCTCTTTCAGGATTGCAGCTCTGCAAAGCTCTCATGTCATACTTTTAGAGGCACAAAAAATACCCACCTACTGAGATCAACTCATTTCCACTTCCTGTGATTTTACAGCGTCGTATCTTCGACCGGCAGGTTTCAGACATCGGCACTTCAAGAGGGCATGCGTGAACATCCCCCCTTGTCAAAAAGGACCACGTTAAGGCTTCTTGAAAAATAACCATCCAAAACAGACCCTGAATGCTCCTGTGATATTTCCATAGATATCTTAGGTAGTTTTTTGCCTGTCTGTGTGCGTTAAGTTGGATCTCTGTAAGAGAGTTACAGATCACACTTGGAAAATACTTCGTCTGTTGTTCAGTTGCAGCTCAGCGTTGGTAACCCCTCTTGGTCACCCCTCCGGGACACTGATGGGGATTTCTGGCACACTGGCATTGGAGAACAGCGCCGATAGCAGGGACGCATCGTGGCTGATTGCAGACACTGTGTTAATGAACATTGTCCTTAGAGATTCATAAACAGCTAAAAGTGACTATTTTTTTCCCCTCAAATACCTATAAACACATAAACTGAGTGGAGGCCTATCTAGGCTGAAATGTTTTGTTAGTACATCTAGAGTGTCAAAATCATCGTTGCATAAACTCACATTTTACTGGTATATAAAGTACTTTGCAGCATTACCTTTGAAAGAAAGTCGTAAATGCCATATAAACCGACAATTTTAGAAAACGTTTTTGAGGGTTTTTTAGGCACATCACCCTCATTCTGCGCCCCTCATGCCTATCTTAACTCAAAAACATTTGACCCCAGGTGCAGCATTCAAGAATCTGATGGTGAAGGGGGAAACAACGTGCTGCTTCTCACAGCAGCAAAGGGATCCAGGAGCTCCCATCTCCCTGAAAGTCGCTGGGACTTTGGTTGCCCGAGTGACTTCAGAAAACAGGACTTCAAAGCCTTTCAAAATTGTATGGCTGAGAAAAATAAATAAATAAAGGCTGTAACCAGCCTGAAATTTTAAAACATTTAATGACTTTTTATGGAGTGCATTTCCATTTATCAACCGTACCCAACGCTTCAAAGGGCGAGCAGAGGTGGTCGGTTTGGCCGCTCATCCGTAGCACCAAGCCCTTCCTTCTAATTTCACCTCCCGCTTGTTGGGTCTTGCCTCCGATTGCACATCCATAGGGAAAGACTTACATTTTCCTACATGTCTGCAAAACACCTGCCGCAAAGCCTGAGCCCTCTAGATGCTACTAAAATAATAATAATAATAATTATGAGCGCGATTCCCAGTGCGCGCTGTGTGCAGCAAGGTGGCCGAGAGCCCTACCACCAGCAGCTTTACAGTCTGCCGTCTAATTACGGCAAAGAAGAGGGTGGAGGAAGACCAGCTTAGAGTAGGGGAAGAGGGAAAGGCTCTTGGGAGAAAACTTGAGCGTTTGACGACAAGGTAGAATTGCTCTCCTCACCTGTGCTTAATGAAGATGCTGCAACTGAACATTTAAGGTATCACCCCAGAGATACCCCTTTTTTTCCTGCTGGGGAAGTTTGTCTGGGTGGACTTTGAGGTCATTTTCTGCTGCTGAGGGATTTCCGCAGGCTGGTGTAGACCTTGAAATGCTCCAAAGTGCCAGCAGAAATCACAGGGAAGCAAACGTACAGAGACTGCCATGCCATCGGGAAAGGCCAGGAGATGGAGATGCACTCCAAAGGGAGTAATGCAGGCACAGGAAACCTGCTGGCTCCTGAAGCCCTCTGATTTACCATCCTGGTGCAAAGCATCTGCCCAGCACATGGTTGGTCGACCTGACACGTCTAAGAAATCCCGCATGGAAATCCAGCAACCTGAAACACGGGGTGAAAGGGACCATCCTGGTCATAAATATAGCTCTGTGTTTTTGCAGGGAACTGAGCTCCGTATTTCATTCAGAAGGGAAAGCTGGGAGGGAGCCAGGGGTGGGGTTCTTTTGTGGGAAAAAATCTTCAGTTTTGACATTTGTTTGCCACTCCAAAGCAGGTAATAAATTTTTTGTGGATTGCAGTTCCAAAATTGTTTAACTTCAGGTAGATCAAAGTGTTTGGTTTCTATGAAATCTGATGCAGGCCTGTAAAGTTATTATCTTTTTCTATAAAACTGAAAGACATTGAACCAGAACATTCCAAAATGGAAACTAAAATTTTTCTTTCTTGTTACCAGTTTTTCAATTTAAATGACTACATGTCCTATTCAATACATTTCTATAAGAGAAGTAATTTCTCAACACATTAGCACTTCCAAGCAGGTAAAACACCGTCCCAAAGTTTCCCATCCCTCGTGCTGCTCTCGCGCTGCTGCTAGAAAAGCCCCAAAGCATCTGAAGCCGGTCCCCGTATGCTGACGCAGGCTCTGGTTGGGACACGCTGGGATCGCCTGGGATACGGGGAGCAGACACCTAAGCATTCCCCCAGAGCCCTGTCAGTGAGGCACACGCAGCCGGCGGGTTTCTGTCACCACAGGCAGAGCCAGAGGGCGTCGCACACGCAGCTGCCTCTACACAGAACAATATCCTGGCAGGCGTTTTCTTGTCTTAACAAATTACCCTGAAGTGCCCCTAAAATAGTCAGTTTGCTGGGAGGAATTGCAGGAACATGAAGACATACGATGCTTTTTGCTGAGCTGACCAGAAAACCATTTCTGCAAAAAGTTACGGCGTGATCCGGGACGGCAGCAAAAGGTGAGAGGGAGATGAAGGTGTGACGAAGCAAATGTTTTGCAGCGACACATTGCCCTGGAGTGTAAATGGGGAGGTGGAAGGGCTCAGTGAGAGCCCAGCACGCACTGACAGCGGGGTCTGTATATGCATTGGGAGCCAGAGGTGACAGCCCAGCCCGCAGGACCAGCTGCCGAAGCGATGCTAAAGGTAGTCTAAAAATAAAGCCCTTATCAGGGCGAGAAGGGCCAAGTATTTCATCACTCTGCCTCAACTGATGACTAGCGAAGCACGGGCGAGGAGGATTTCTGTTTTGTCAAGAGCTGTATTCTGAGTCACTGTTTGCTGGGCTCGGGCAAATATCTTCTGTTGACTTACGCCTCGTGGGAACATCGGTGTGACTGCTCGGCTGCACCGGCCCCCACCTGCCAGCATCTCTGCTCCGTATGATGCGGGACAGCAAAACACAGCGTTTTATAGAGAAAGCACATAAAAACCACGGAGTCGTGGCTGGACCAACACCTGTAAGAAGCAACAGGTTTGGGGTTTGGTGCTCAGGTCTGCCTTGCCCATCTGCCCTGAAGGGAAAGGCAAGTAAAACTTCCCCTGGAAGTGGGGGGGGGAGGGTGGGAAGCTTCACCTCATCTGAGCGACTTGACTGGCTCTGTCCCAGGCAGATATGTTATTTAAGGGACACTTGGGACACTTCATTGAGCACAGGGGTAGGTTTGATCCTTAGACCCTCGCGTCCCTGGGAGACAGGCAGAGAAAGGACAGGGAGAGGTGCCTGGCAGGGGCAGAGCAGCAGTGGGGTGATGCTGGTGGCAGCGCTGGTGGCAGTGCCCACTGACGGACCCACCCCCCCTGCGGCCCCTCTCCGCAGGCTGGGCCGGCTGCAGACTGGCTCCCAGCCACACGGTGCAGCTTCACACCCAGGTCGGCACCGCACTGGGACAACCCCTGTACACCTTGTGGCATCCAGTGGCAGCAGCTCCCGCAGCTGTGGGATCCTCAGGCTGCTCTTGCGAAAGCTAAGCTGAAGAAGAGCTCTCCAGCCCAGCTGCACCAGGGCATGCAGGGACCCTGGGGGACGGCGCCGGCACGGTGACACCCTCACCGCTGCCGCACGAGGCACGTTGCCGTCGAGCCGGGAGCCCTTGCCGTGGGAAAGCCTTTGATCTAACCAGATCTCCCAGGGCCGCCTGCCGGACTCGGCTTCCACTTCGGTACCCGATCTTGTAAACATCAGCACCGGCGCAGCCGCCGCGCACGCAGAAGCCACATCCTGTCGAGCCCTTTTGCAATCTGCAGGGCCATCTCCTTGGCCACAACGCAGAGGGGTTGCGACACGCGGGGAGCAACTTGTCTGCATGGAGCAACGCACCCGTCGGGGTGCAGCGTTGGCTCTCTGCGCTCGCACGCACCCGGGGTTCTATTTTTCAAGCGACTGAGGCAGGCTACGTGCATCGGTAGATGGTTTCTGCAAGTAATTCCCCTCTCCGCAGGAACATATATCTGACTTTATAATTCATGCATGCCTGGGAAGTTCAATCCAGTCCCACTGGAGTAGCAAGCTCAGTGGGAGTTTATTTATTTAAAAGAGTGCATGCAGTAGCATGGAAAAAACCCAAATCTATCAGAAACCATAAGTCTTAATCCTAAACCAGCTTTGCTTTTCTTAAAATATGGTCTAGGGAAACTGCTTTTAAAACGTGGCTTCCATGGAGCCTTGGCTTTAGCATTGCAATCCCTACAGAACAATATTATAGCATAATAATTAAAACATTTACAAAATGAAGATAATCTACGGCTGATCCAAGTTTCTATGGAAATTTGGAGGCTATGGTGTATGCAGCTGTTCCCATCTAATGCAAAGGTTGGCTGTAGCTCTGCATCTGAGCCCATTTGTAATTTAGGGGATAATTTATCTGTTCTGTTTACACAGCTCTCAGCTTGCACAGCCTTAGAGTGTAACTTTTCTGTGGCTCCCAAGCAAAAGGGTGTCTTACCCTCCCTGCTCAGCCTAAGTGATTAGTGTTCTCAAACTTAATGAAATGCCTCTGCTGAAAGGTGTGGGAGCTCACGCCGGTGTTGCAGACGTTGCACTGCATGAGATCTATCAGAACATCAGACGCACCAGCAGAGAAATGGAAACACTTGCTCACGCTGGCCTGCGGTACCCACAGATAAAACCCCATGACTACTCGCCCCGATCACTCTGCTTTATATCTGCAAGGTGTTTACCTCCATTTGCCCCCCTTTGAACTCCCGCAGCCCTCACCTGATGCTGTTGTCGGTGCTGGGCCCATAAGGCTCAGCCAGCAGTGGAAGGAGGCAGGAGCTGGCACAGCTGGCACCAGAGGTTGTGCCAGATGTTCAGCTGTGAGTATGGGCCCATCCCTGTACCCCCGCTCCTGAGCTGATAGTTCCTGCTAACAGGTTTTGGTGGGCCCACACAGACCAGAGGAAGCTGAAAAGGCAATTCCCCCGAAGGATGAGGCCAGCAGCTTAAGGGCAGTTAAATATTTTTATCTAAAGCTGCAGCCATCTGTATATGAGTCGACATATTAACACTTCTACAGACACACACAGATTAGGGGAGGGTGTTGGGTGACAAAGCAAAGAAATACCCGAGAAAGGACCCTAAATGTTATGACAAAGGACTTTTGGGGCTGATACCACTACTTAGTACTTTATAAACCAGGCTGATAAAAAGCTGGACAACCTGCAACTGCTTGGGGAGGAGCAGAGAACATATATTTGGTACCTGGTCGTCATCATGACATGATGACATTTTTACATTCACAAACTTCTCTTCAGTGAGTCCATGGCTGATGTAAGCAGTTTTCGTTTTGCAATGTTGAATTGCTAATGAAGAAAGTATTAATAACCTCTAAGGAGAGAAAGTTCGCCAGTAAAGCAGAGCTCCAGCAGCTACGCAATGGCCCCAGGGGTGCAAAACCTTCAAGTCTCATTGAAACAACAGCATGAAAATCTGCTTTTTACAAAGAGAGAGGAAAAATCTGTCAGTCAGGAGTGCACAGAAGAAAATCTTTCAGCTGAAGCAGTGCTGGAGGTTCCCATCCTGAACAAATATTTAGTAGCATTCACAGAATGATCCCTTAGCATTAGTTTGAACTCCGAGACAGAAAGACATGAAATCTAAGTTCTTCACAATGAGAATTAAAAAAAAAAAAAAAATCAACCAACAATAACCCAAAACACACAAAAGTCAGTTTTAATTAAAACACCCAGTGTTTTAATTCCTGGTTGTATTTAACCACTGCAGGACAGCAGAGTTACAGTTGGGATGGAGGCGGTGATGGCTCAGAAGTGCCATTAATTTTAGAGAGCAGCTGTATCCAGAGGCCCTCAGTCATTTCTCAGTGAAAATTATTTGCAAATAAAGATACACATCCCAAGACATTAAAAAGCCAGTCAAAACCTTCTATGACAGCATTACAGTATTGGTAGATAAGGGAAGAGCAACTGACATGACCTACGTGGATTTGTGCAAAGCATTTGACACTGTCCCACACAGCATCCTCGTCTCTAAATTGGAGAGACACAGATTTGATGTATGGCCCACCCCATGGATAAGGAACTGGCTGGATGGCTGCACTCAAACAGTTGTGGTAAACGGCTCAATGTCCAAGTGGCGAACAGTGACAAGTGGTGTTCCTCAGGGGTACGTACTGGGACTGGTGCTGTTTAACATCATTGTTGGCAACATGGATAGTGGGATTGAGTGCACCCTCAGCAAGTTTGGCAATGACACCAAGCTGTGTGCTGTGGTTGGAGGGAAGGGATGCCATCCAGAGGAGCCTGGACAGGCTTGAGAAGTGGGCCCGTGCAAATCTCATGAAGTTCAAGAGGGCCAAGTGCAAGGTCGTGCACATGGGTCGGGGCAATCCCAAGCACAAATACAGGCTGGGCAGAGAATGGTTTGAGAGCAGCTCTGAGGACAAGGACCTGGGTGAGTGGTGGTGGTGGTGAAGGTCAACATGAGCCAGCAATGTATGCTAGCAGCCCAGAAAGCCAACCGCATCCTGGGCTGCA
Organism: Dromas ardeola; assembly: GCA_013398915.1. Taxonomy (NCBI): domain Eukaryota; kingdom Metazoa; phylum Chordata; class Aves; order Charadriiformes; family Dromadidae; genus Dromas; species Dromas ardeola. The sequence goes on from VYZM01005355.1 coordinate 106,001, forward strand.
TCAAAAGAAACATGGCCACCAAGTTGTGGGAGGTGATTCTGCCCCTCTACTCCACGCTGGTGAAACCCCACCTGGAGTACTGCGTCCAGCTCTGGGGCCCCAAACATAAGAAGGACATGGACGGGTTAAGAGGAGGGCCACAAAGACGATCAGAGGGCTGGAGCACCTCTCCTATGAAAACAGGCCGAGAGAGTTGGGGTTGTTCAGCCTGGGGAAGAGAAGGCTCCAGGGAGACCTTATAGCAGCCTTCCAGTACCTAAAGGGAGCCTACAGGAAAGATGGGGAGGGACTCTTTTGTCAGGGAGTGTAGTGATAGGATGAGAGGTAATGGTTTTAAACTGAAAGAAGGTAGATGTAGATTAGCTATTAGAAAGAAACTCTACTGTGAGAATGGTGAGACACAGGAACAGGTTACCCAGGGAAATTGTGGATGCCCCATCCCTGGAAGTGTTCAAGGCCAGGCTGGATGGGGCTTTGAGCAGCCTGGTCTAGTGAAAGGTGTTCCTGCCCATGGCAGAGGGGTTGGTACTACATGATCTTCAAAGTCCCTTCCAACTCAAACCACTCTATGATTCTAAAACACAAAGGAACTCAGAAGCTGAGATAAGTCTCACTTTATACGGCAGGCCTTCACTTAAGAAAAAGATCACTTTGCTCTGTGTCATTGAAGGAGCCCGTGTCTCAGATGGCGTCAGCTCAAGCGGCTCCTGCAGCCACGCTGACGGCCGATGGCCAGAAAGGGAAGGGCATGTGGGGACCCTGAAGTCGCAGAAGCAAGATCCCAAATCACCTCTTTCATCAGAAAGAAAAAAAAAGGGGGGATGGGGGGGGCGGACGGACATAAAAAGCCTGCGATTGCATGCTCCAGCCTTCAGCGAAGCTGCAGATCAAGGAGATGGGGAAAACTGTTCCTTGTGCTCCGAGCTCGGCGGGGTCAGCTGCGCCACCGGAGCCTGTTTGCTCACAGAAATACTTGGAGGAAAAAGCATTTCCTGCCATCCCAAGAATACTAATTCAGCTCATGCGTGATATTGCAAAGGATCCTGCCAATGCAGAGAAGCTCAGCCGATAAATTTGTTTGCAGGGCTTGCGGTGGGAGCACTGATCTGTATTACTGCAAGGGAATGGTCATGGCGTTATTCATGGTAATTACAGGGTAGTTGTTTACTTTACACTGTTCTTCAATGTTTATAAAAGACATCCTGAGCAGAGGAGGGGCATTGTATTATTTTTTTGTAGACATCTGAGTACAGAAGATTTGAATACACATAACTGGTAGTACAAAAAGATATAAGCCAAGCTGAGACCGACCTGAACTCCTCCGCTTCCCCAGGGCACAGGACGACAGCTCAGCTTAGCCCCAGCAGACACGGACACCTGGAGATGCTCCGATGGAGAGCAATGCCCCATTCGTCCCCAGGCATCTGCTGACTTGTGGCATTGGGAGTAAGGAAGGGGTTTTGACCTGACAAGAGTGATTCCCTAGAAGAAGACAGGATTTGCTGACCTGTCTGTGCTGAGGGGTTGTCTGCAGGAGCGTGGATCTCTGTGTCTGTGCCAGAGTTTGCAGCAATAACTCACCGGTTTGGTGGGATGCATTCCTTATTCCCTGTGGGAGCCCTGTTGCTAGGTCACACAATTATGTCACCGTGGAGCGTCTATGATTTTTTTGTAGTTTGTTGTGGTTTTTTGTTCCCCAGCACACCTTCTGGGCATTCAGGCTTCCTTAAGCCAAAATACTAAATTTCCAGTTCAATGTTAGCAGGATTTTGGTCATCGTCTTACCTGTAGCTTGGGTAGGCCACGAAAACATGTCTGCATATGGTTCTGCTGCTGACTTATAACATCTGGAGCTGCTCCCTCTGCTATTTGGGACAGGACGGAGGACCAGGCTTTCCACGAGGCTGCCATCCCTCCTGCATCTCCTGGCTCTTCACAGGTGCAAGGGCAGGAGGGCAAAGCCTCATCCATAAGGGGTGGTTGTAGAGAGGTTTGCACAGAGCTCTGGGCAGCTGGAGTGGCCTATAAAGGGGTAAGAGACTTCGCTGTCTGTCCCGCACGCTTAGTGCTTCGCTTCTGCCAAAACAGTGGGCTGAATCAGAGATTTACCCTGGTGCCAGTTCCTGCACGAAGAGAAGCAGGTCCTGATTGCAGCTCGGCTGTTAATGGGCTGATCCTGTGCTTAGACAAATCAAAGATAAAACATTACAGGTTTTAGTAGCACTTTATCCATTTCCAGCAATCCCACATCAGTTCCCGATCATCATCATCATCAACTCTAACAAAACAAGAATTAAACTTAGATTTATCTTAGATTAACCAACAAGTCTCCTTCAACACCTTAAGAAATCCATTAGAAAGCAATTTGCCCAGTCTGCGTGCTTGTTTGCAGGACACCACCCTGTTGCCCTTATGTTTTTCCTGTTCCTGTGATTACACAGTTTAGTTTTAAACCCAGTGCCTAAAAAGCTCTGCGCCTGTTTAAGTCTCTCCCTACAGATATGAAGGCTTCAGCTATTATTTTTTTTTAATTATTTAAATTCTGGTAGAGTATTTTCTTTGTAACTACTACTGGCTACACGCATTAAACCCGCTCTGAAGTTAAACAGCCATTAGAGCAAATGTTAAGATCATCAGCCACTCAGGTCTATTAAAGTTGAAAACTATTTTTGAGGCAATCCAAGAAACACAGCCCACCCGGCCAACCACAACACACCTTCCTCGTAAAGGCGCAGGTTTTTGTGCAGTTAACGAGCAGCTGCATCTGACCGCTGAGCTCAGAAGAGCCCGAGCGCCCACTAATAGCGCAGCCGGGATGTAGACGTATTCTGGGAGCCAACTCCGCTTCAATTTGCTCTCCCCAAAAAAGAGGGGGTGTGCACGGTGTCCGATGGCACTGCGAGCGCCTGCCCCTGTCCAGAGAGACGCAAGGGAAATCTGGAGCCAGACCTGAAACTGCGACATGATGGGTGCGAGTCGAGGTCTGGGAGCACGTGGACTTCTCTTGCAGAACCAGCCGTCCTTGGCCCACCTAGCTTTGGCTGGGATTTCCACTGAAAGGGAAGATGCTTCTTCTGTTATATATGGAAAACAGACCATGTCCTTCACCACGCTGCAGCGCTTGCAGTGCAGAATGCATTCCCTGTTAGAAGTAAACACAAATTTCCAATTAGTTTACAGCTAACAATGAGTTTAAAGAGAACTTTAGAATGTCTTTTTTTTTTCCCCCCCTCCCACTTTGATATCTTGGAAATTTAATAAAAGAAGAACCCGGCTTAAACTTCTAGAGTGTTTTAACCCACTTAACTTCTCAAATATACCCCAGACTTCTAGGAATAAGGGCTGTTGCCTAATGTTCATCCCGACTGAAAAGGCACCTTTCAGCCCAGGCTGCAAAACGCCAGGGTTCATTAAGGAGATGTCTACAGGAACAGCCCTTCTTCTGCTCTGTGCATGGGCAGGAGCTACCTGGTGTGAGCTCTGTCAGCATGGCGGGAGCCTGTGGCCACGGTGAAAGAGTGGAGGGTTTCTGGTATGAAAACTGACCTTTACAAATTCTGCTGGTATCATAAATACATCTGGAGACCCTCACAAGATGCCTGTTGGAAGGAGGAAGGAGCAGGACATGTGCATGCGTCCAAGGCATGCCCGGAGGGATGGAGCCTGAGGGCGAACGTAAACACAGCACTCCTGAATGTATACGTTTAACCATATCTCTGCATTTCATGAGCTTTTAAGCACCTGCCTTTAAATAATTCAAACCACTTTGTCTCAACTTTACCTCTATTTTAACATTTTTTTAATTCAAGGAATAGAAATGTAATAGAGTGCAATATTTGAACCTATTTATTTCTTTACCCGAGTCCCTGGATTTGCCTCCTCCCACCCCAGGCAGACCCCCGGCGTGCTGCCTGGCCCCCGCACACCAGCTCCTCTGGGTTTAGTCCTGCAGTCTGCATCCATCTTTCCCTCTTCTGTTTAATCTTTTTCTTTTTTTAAATGCTCGTTCTGCAGCGATTTTGCCATTTTTCTCTGAAATGAAACTGTCACAGGGAAAGGAGAACTCATCAGTTGTACCAATAGGTGAGATAAAAAGGACAGAGATCGCAGAACAGCAAAATAATAAAAAACAAAGACATCAAAATAATCCTTAAAACAAAAGGGAGCAGTATTGGGTAGGGAAGAGATAAGTACCTCGTTCTATATACTCCTCAACTACCTTTTCATTTTAGGAGGGGAAAAATAAAGAGATATCTGGACCTTAACACTTTCTCAGACACAGCAGATCATTACACTTGTAGACTTTCCGTCTCCCCCAGTCTATTAACATCCCATCCCCACACCTCCTGCAAGATTTCCCTGGAGATGTCACCTTCTTTCATCACATCTGATATCTAATAAAGACATAAGAGAATTTAATAACAGACTGCACAGGGGAGACTTTGTTCAAACAGCCAAGGTTGCTGCTGGTGTGTTGTTTGTTACTAGAGATGCTGAAGAAGGATAAGAGCGACCAGGAAACCATGGGGTGTTTAGTTTTGGAGGTTATATTGGTGAGTCCACTGATGTCACCCTGGCCAGCCCAGACTTTGTATGAAACAAGGCACAAAAACCTTTTCCAGCCTTTCCAGCTTCATCTGATCGAGTCCAGTTCCCCGTCACTTGCTCTACGCATTTACACAACTTCTTGGAGGGGGGATATTCTCTCCAAAGCATCCTGAGACAGAGTGAGTAGAGGATATGGTCCCTCTCTCCCAGCCCTGCTATAGTTCCCACAGCCAAAATTTTCAAGAATGACCGTTGGCTTTGGGTGCTCAAATTGAAACATCCTGAGAAGCTGATTCTTTTTTTTTCATCTGGAGGTGAACAAGCATTTTCAACAGCAGCGGCCTTGTATAAAACTGTCTCAAGAGAAACTGAAAAATGAAGGTTGCAAAAATACCATGTCACTTCTAAAAACTGTGACAAGCTAAAATAAAGCATGCTGACCTGATGGCTGGGCCTTGAGGTTCTTGTGTGTCTTGTTCATGCGGTGCCTGCCAGGTCCTTTGTCATTCAATTCTAGCTCATCTTTTACAAATCCGTGTTCACGTATTCATTTTGCAGACATGTACTGGAACATTTTCTATAAATGCTTTTATTGCTGGTGATGGATGATCAGCTTCAATGCAAATTGTTCATGATTCTTCTCAGGTGTGTGTTTAAATAGAGAAGGGAATAAGCCAAGTACAGACAGATGCTTGGTTACAAGTATATTATATGTGTACTATACGGTAAATATACATGAGAAATGGAAGATGTCTATTTGCTGAGAGCTAAGCCAGGTACCCAAGGGTAATACCAACTGTGCCCTTTAGAGTTCAGCTCCCACTTTTGGCACTAGCTTGCTAAGGAGGACATATATTTAAGATACTGCCGGTAGCTGCACCAAGGTTATTGGTAAGTAAAGAACTTGGGACCCTTTCACTCCTCTTTTCTCACTAAATCTGTGAATTCCATTTTTACTACACTAAAAAGACTTAGCTTTTTTTTTCAACTATTTAACATAAATTGCCAGATTTCTTACGTGGTTCAGGAGATTCCCTCCAAAATGGAGTAGGGTTGGGATTCATTTCCAAGCTGTTTTCTTCCAGCAACATCACCGTATTTTTCCTGCTCCTTCACAGGCTTATTGCTTCGCTCGTTCTGGGTTCCCTACGCTTGGTGTCCTCATTCTGCCTCTGCAGCCTTGTCCTCACAGACCTGCTGCATCACCTGCTCCTGCGTCACCCGCTTCTACAGCTCCAGGAGTCCCCATCTCTTTGCTGTCGGAGCACTGAGCCACAGGGAAGAAGAGGTTTGCAGAGTCCAGAAATAATCTTAGGGAGAAGAAAGGAAATGCTGTGTTGGCTACTTGGCAAAGGCTGCATGTTTGCTGCCGCTGTGGAAAATGCCTGAGAGACACCATTAACTCATTGCTATGGGCTGGCCTGTGACCACAGCACTAAGGACTAGCACTCTCTGAAGGGCACTGGCCACCTTCATGCTGTGCAGCACTTGGCCTGGGTCTCCTCTGAGCTCCCTGCAGAGCCCCACGGACCCCAGGTCAATAATTATTTTGATTTTGAAATTCTCCAAACAATGAAAGGAGTGGGTGGCAGCCTGCCAGCATAATGTTTTTCCAGCAGGACGTGAAGGCGTTTTGGGTTCTGCAGCGCAGCATGGAGATCGGTGGGCACGAGGTCTCCTGGGACAGCTGGAGGACTGTGCAGGGTAGAGTCTGGTCCATCCCGTGACAGGTTCTTCTGTCTGGGCAACCCTGGAAAAAAGCGCTGTCGGTCGTGTCAAGGTTTCTCCTTGTGAGAAACCAGTTGGTTTGCTCCAGAGCGGAGACAGGAGGGAGCTCATATGCATGCCGCGGAGACAGCTGGCGAGCAGAGCCCTGGGGGAAACAGAGGCAGCCAAATTGGCTGCGCAAACGGAAGGTGCTTTCATACCCCCATCGTGGTCTCACCGAGTGAGGTGCTAAACGTAGAACAAGCAAGGCAATTTTTCCTCACCCATCACCCGCACGATCAGCACGGCTGGTCCCCGCTCACCCGCCACTGTCACAGCCGTGGGTCTGGAGGTGTCTCCGGCACGTGGCTTTTCAGCCGCCGTGATCTCTGAGAGCTTTGCCAGATGAGGACGATCTTCATGCCTTGGCACTGCAATTTCTAAAAGTTAATGCGACTAAACAGCAATTCTTCTTTATCTCTTTCAATTGCCCTCACCTTTGATTTTGGGCCTGTATAGGGGTTTAGGCTCAGTTTTAACCTTACAACGTAAGATACATAAAACACTCCCATAAAAACAAATTAAATAGCACACAACTGACACATGTCAATAGCTCCCCCATCCCGTTTACAGTCCATGTTTTCCATAATGCAGCTCTGGCTGAAAAGCAGTATGAGACAGTATTATTGCCTATCATACATAGTCTATTTACAGCAATACATGAAAATGTTTACTTTAAAATATAAATGTAATTATAAAGGTATAATTACAGATAAGACTGCTCCTCTTTGAGCCACCTCAAATTATAGCTTCAGATTATAACAATGAAACAGGATCAAATTAATGCCCTTGATTAATTTCATTACGGAGAGGAGCGAATGCCACTCGACACGGGATAAACTTATGCTGCCTGACCTCGTTTCATGTGTGCTCTTCCCCTGCAACACAGGAGCTCCCGATAGCACATCAGGTGAGCTGTTCCTCCCAAAGACGTTGCTAAGCAATCAGCTGCAGGGTTATAAATGTTGTGTCCTTAATATACAGTACATGGGAGTGGAGATTAACTCCCCCCGCCCCTTTCCAGGTATTAAAGGAACTAGGATGGCTCAACTGAACTGCAAGGAAAATTTCTGGAATCCAGAAATTAACCCAGATTTAAAGCAGTCATCAGTATTTGTGTACAGACTGAACTGATTTATCGTGCGTGTTATGTGCTGAGTTGCAAAACCTTGCTATATTAGTGATTTAACAGGAGGAACAATTTGATTTGTCATTACTAATAGGGATGTAACTAAATTAGTCTCCCACATACTTTATGCTGATGAGGTCATGCTGAGATTTCCCTTTGTAGATTTACATTCTCAGTAGCTTTAATCACAGCTAAGAAACATATCATATGAGTAACACTATTACGAAATGCTGAAGTATTTTCAGAGGGGTTTAGAAACCCCAGAAAATCATAGAAGTCAAAATCAAAGATAAGCGTTAATATTCAGCCCTATGTTGTACATTTGATTAAATATTAATTCACAGCAATGTGTTGGGTACTTAGAGCCAAGCTCCCTTGACCCATTTGAAATGCACGGTCACGTATATAAACCTGGCATTTGAAAAAGGACAGATCAACTCTGTAGATCCCACTTCAATCTCGCCTACAGTTCTCGCTTAATTAGTGGCCTAACGCTACCCTCATAAGTTGTTGACTTGATCGCAGTTGTGGAGTTAGGAAAATATTGCTGTAAGATAGATACGCAGGCTTTGAAAAATGCAGTCTCTCTGCAGTGCTTTATTTTTTTTTTTGTTTTGTTTTGTTTTTGTCTTCGCGTTTTTAGCAAAGCTACAAGGGATAAAAGGATGGCAACCAAATTCAGGTTTATTCAACGAATTTGACTTTTACTACCAATGGCAGAACTGCTGTCCGGATAGGAACACTGGGAATTGGGCTGCTTTCTAGCTAAAAAGAGGAAGAAAGAAAAAGCCACTGGGTAGAGCAGCTTCCCAAACTCCTTAGTGGGATACCATGTGGGAAAAGAAGCAGGTAGTAGCTCATAGTGCAAGCTGGGATACTGAAACATCCAAAATACGGCAACATACCATGAGTCTTCCTTGGGGAACTTGGGAAAAGGTTAGAAGGTTAGAAGAATGCTGCCTCTGCTTCTGGCCTGCAGCCTCTCAGATGGTGCGTTACACCCTTGACCACAGCCAATGCACCTACAACTATCAGCAAATTATTTGCTTCCCTCAACTCCTGCTTTGACCATCTAATAAAGTCAACCTGGGGATGGAGCCACCTTTTCCCCATCCACAGCCATTGCTCATTTCCAGCACCTTGCACTTAAAATTTCTTGAAGAATTTTGCTTGTGAGAAACTGTTAATGGCATTTCGTTTGTTATCAGTGCTTTGATCTCCCCACTTAAATACCACATTAATTCAGAGCTCCCCTGGGTGGATGAGTTCACAGTATTAGTTAACCTCTTCTGCTGGAAGTCTTAAATATGATTTAGAAATAATTCTGTGAATTGTGACAGAAACAAAAACTCATTCTTAATTAAAAGTATAAATAAAAGGAATTTCTATCCTTAGACCAACCAGAATTCAGACACCATCTCTTTGCATTGCTTTTTCACTGCATTAAAGTATTAAAGAATTTCAAATTCTGCATGATCAGCCTACTAAGTCTCCTTTCTGGCCAGAAAACAGGGCATTTTTCTGAATGCCACAAAGCACCTGTGAGCAATGAGCTAGCCAGATCCTTGAGACATTTAGGTTTTGATCCTTCTTTTGGGAATAGAAGGTTTTGATCCTTCTTTTTTTGGGAATAGAAACTGAGCTGCAAATTTCGGGAACACCCAAATTTCATTACTGCTGTCATCTTGCAGATGGTTTATCACTATTTTAAACCCCTTTACAAAGTCCTTCAAGGTATTATTGATTGGATCCACAAAGGGATCAAGCTCAGGTTTTGCAAAGAGCCTCTCAGCTCTCACCCACAGATCTCTGACTTCTTACCAAGAACGTGCTTGTGGATGCCCGACCACCTAAATCTTGGTGGTGCAGAGCTGGCTGGAGCCTGAGCTTTCCACCTCTCTTCCCAATAGGTATGCCCCAAGCACAAAAGAGGGTAGATGGTGACTTTATCACCCAGTGCCAGAAGGTGGCTTTTTGCTGCTGGTGGTCATCACTTCTACGTAGGACTCCAGTCTATACTTCTTGGTGGTTTGGTTTGGGGTTTTTTTGGTTGTGGGTTGTTTTATTTTTTTTTTAAATCTAATTACATTTTTATGTTATATTTCCAGGTTCCTATCTGTAATCAGTCAAATGAATGCTGCAATCACTAAGGCCTGTGCTTGGTTTCGTGCTTTTCCTTCTGCCCCCATGATTCTTGCCAGCCTGGTCCTGGGCAGGACCACAGCTGCTGTGGAGGCTGTGGGGTCAGTCCTGCAATCCTCCAACCCTGTCCGTGGGCTGGCAGAGCCCAGAGCCCACATCTTCTGGTTTGGGACAAGTCCTGCCGGTGCTGGACCATTGTATGAAAGCAAGGAGCACCACCACCAGCACATATGACATCGTCCTACCACTGTGTTGCTAAGGCGGACTGAATCCCAAGTTAATTGCACTACTGGTATCTCCTTATCATCCCAAGGGAAAAACAAACCCCTCCTTTGAGTGGACAGGGCTGCCACCTGGAGGCACCCCAGTTTTCCTACACAGTCAGTGGAGAGAAGAAAGCTCCTGTGCGGACTGCAGGCTCCAGAGATGTCTGACTGGCCACGTAGGACATTTACGGAGACAAAGATGTAGTCAAGAGATGGCAACTTTGGCACCTCAGTCAAGCAGAGGCTCTACACTAGAGGCCTCTCCGGGGTTAAGGATTTCATCAGGGAGCAGGGTGGTTATTTACTCCCAAACCGAGCCAAAGTACTCTCAGGGGTTTTCTCTCCAAGGCCCAGGTTCAGGCAGGACCCTAACTCCCACCTCCCCACTGACATAACACTGTTAAATAAATAAGGACCTAAAGCACCTCTATCTTCCCCGCTGACCACAGGCACCTCACAAAAAAGCTTCATCCTTAACTGACTTTTCTCCGGTCAGTACCGGACTCTGGTTTCTTCTTCAGCACGAGTCTTGCAGAAGTCCCGGCGTTACCCAACGGTGCCGGGTTCCCACGAGGACCGGCAATGAGCACAGCAGGGTTGCGACAGGGCTTGCGGCACCGCGGTGCTGTGTCAGAGCCCACGCCGGCCAACGTCAGGCGGTTTGAGCAAGAGGAAGCAGCCTGAAAAATACTAAACTGCTGCAGATTTCCTGAGAAGTCAGTGGTGAGGCAGAAATGAGAGATGTAACCAAGGACCCAGAAACCCCCCTGTCAGCATATAGCTACCTTCAGCCCACCACCCCTCTCCTGCCCAGGCTAGGAGATGATTAGTGCACAGACCAGCTCTATTCTTGTACGATGCTCTGGGCAGCAAATTAGTAGAACGAGGAGGTGGAGGGGAGTTGTGGTGGGCCTTGTTGCTCCTGCCACCTCACCTGATGTGGTGACCAGTGTGCTTTCTCCACCTCTGTGACCACTGTTGGGTCCTGGTCCTTTTGAAATACCTGGAAGTGCAGTTTGGCAGCAGTAAGGAGAGGGACAAGGAAAGTAGGGAGTCTCCCAGGAGTGCACAGGAGGTCTGGAACGGGAACAAGAAACCCTTCAAACGTTCACATCCCACCAGAAAGTCACCGCCAGCCTCTGCTGTTCAGAGGGCATTGCTGGGAGATGCACCCAGAGAAGCCGCCTCTAGCAAAGGGCTGTTCCTGCAGAAACATGGCTCTAGGAGTTTATTTCTTTGTTCCTAACAATTGATGCAGGGAAAAGACAAACATGACTATGGGATTTCCAGGGTCTGTGGAAACACCACCCTTTTGGCAGCGTGTGCCCATCCATTTCTGTTTCACATGCAACATGGGGAGGACGGATCACGATACCTTCTACACCTTTTGGGCTGTGCCTTACTCCACAGGTGACACTTCGGGCACTGTCTGTAAGGAGGTGCTTCACACGAGCAGAGTAGTTGCAAGCCATCACCTGGTGAACAAATGAGCAGCTACTTTTTCATTTGTATAAAGAAGAGATTTATTCCCCCACCCGCAAAATACTGGATGAGTAAAAGGTTTCCCCGAAACTTCACAGTTTGCATGACTCAACATGGAACTGTTCCCAGAAGAAAGCCTGTTTTAACCCATCTCCTAGCCTAGCAGTAGCAAGCCCTCCCAGCGGGAGGCCTGGGGTAGACCACCATGACATTAGCAAAAATAAGAGAAAAATAAAGAGCTTTTTTTCCAAACCCACCTCATTTTCATTTTTCAATAAAAATTATGAAGGACATGAATTTTCAGGCAGACATCAAGTAAATTCACTAAGCTGATTATGGGACTCAGTTGTGAATATTTTATTTGCCTTATCTAAAGCAAATCTTACCTTTTGTCTCCCCTGTCCCTTGCCTTGCTCCTAGTTTTCTGTTGGCTTTGGTTTCACCAACCGTGGGAAATTTTCCTTCTCTCCCTGGTGAAGTTCCTCAGGTTGTCAAGGCGTCTTGTGCTCTGCGCTTTTGTGCTGAAAAAGTCACGTGGAGATATGGAGCTGAACTCCAACCAACCAACCCTGTGGGGTGGTTGAGGACTCCAAACCCAGATCTTCATTTGAACATTCACCGCCGCATCTCTTCCCACAGAAGCAAAGACCTTCTCAGCCAAAATTTCTTCTTGATGTCTCCACTTTGCACCTCATCTGTGGAGGGTCGGAGCAGGGGTCAGTCTGACCCCCACATTAAATTGGGGAACTTCGGCTGAAGCAGAGGATGTCAACTCACAAGGTCAAACCAAATAACAAACTACCCCCCATCTCAGTCTCAGCTCAAGGTGACAGCATTTCTCCATCCCCTGAAAATCAAAGGTAGAACTGTATTGCACCACAGAGTATTGAAGACCGTGCTTCACCCACCAAAATATCCCCTCTAGCTGGTACTTCGCTCCCCTCTTAATATACATTCCTATGTGCACAGTTCTGCTGAGCAACAATCTTATATGCAGCCTTTATGGCACGGTTCCTCCCGTCTGTCCCCGGGTTTATGCAGCATTTCCACTGCTTGCGCTAATGGTATAGCTCTCGTTCAAACACACACCGCTTCCCCGCTCGCCTCATCGCCATCCCAGTCCCTCTCCCACCAAGCAGCTGCATCTCCACACCCGACGGCAGAGTAACCCACTGCCGGCAGGATTTTACCACCTTATGTTCACAGACTGTTAATGTGCAAAAACCAATTTTCTCCAGCTTGTTTGAAAACATTCAGTGCCTTTTTTTTTTTTAATTCTTTAATGTGATTTGTGGCTCACTCCTCGCAACTCAGCTCCAGCATCTCACTGGGGCTGGTTCCTCTCCCTTGACTGGTAAGCGCTGTCTTTGCAGCCCGGGTCTTGGTGCTAACGCTAAAGGAGAGGCAGTTTTAAACTCCCTTTCCATCTGTCCCAAAGATGGGAGATTACGGAGGTACAGAAGCATAAAGGGGGTATGATGCCGTCAGCATGCAGGGATTTCAAATGCAACCACCGAAAGAAACATTATTCTGACATATATTTACTCAGTCCTTCTTTTAAAAGGAGGGAAGACTCCCCATCCCATAAGGCTGGGAGCTTTCATTCAGCGCAGACAGGCAGCGGTCCTCCGAGGGGAAATCAGAATGTAAGTGGCAAAATAAATCATATTTCTCCACTCAAAATGGGCCAAAGATAAGCTAGTTATCCTTTATCAGATCCATGCGGAAAAGGCAGGTGCCTAGCCAGTACAGACCGGTGTGTTCAGGGGACAGTTGTGCCATTTAATGTGGCTGATCTGGAGGTTCAGTCGTTTCTCAGCAAATGCAGTCGCTTCCATAAAATAAAATAAAATAAAATAAAATAATAAAAGAAGAAGTGTCATTTCATTCCTGCCTCAGTTTGAGAGATGGGCGGTGTAACACTGTCAAAATGGCCCCATTGGGTTTTGTCAAGAGACAATTTCTTCCTCTTTTCAGCGCATGTCGGGGGTCCCTGGGGCAATCTGGCCACATCAGGACAGCGCTGTGAGATGAAAACCCTACTGCTATGCAAACACGCTGTCCGGAACTGGGGTTGTACCTGGCAGTTTTCCATCATTTTTAGTGTAACCGTATCTGAAGGTGCTAGCAAATCCAGGGTGAAACTGGCCTCCGTGGGATGCTGCCTGCTTAGGCCATATTCGTTGCTCTAGCTGCGGGAATATCCCTCTCGGGTTGTCCTTGCAGAGGGGACAACCTGAGCTGGCTGCTCCAGTTTTCTGTGGGCAGGAGGAAGAGGCGGGATGCTCTCCCAGATGTGAGTTGGAGATTTGCCTGAGGAAGGGCAGCTGCGCTGGCCTCCAAAGATTTCTTTTAAGTAACACATCAAGATTATTATTATTTTTTTTTTTTTTTCAACTCTGTCCCCATTTTAAAGAGAAGTCCCAGTGTAATTTCCGTGCTAATCAGATGAAAGCTTGCAAAATACATTTCCTTCAAGATGTAGGGGCATGTATTAAGTTAACTCTGGGTGACCTGTGACTCTGTCAGTGACACACAGCATTTAAATCCATGCAAATGAAAACCTTGCCCACACCGCCGGCAAATTCTTTGCTTTTCCCATGCTGCTCGCATGGAGCTGAAAATGTTTGATGAGTGAAGTCTTAGTGATGCATTTCAGCAATAATTCATATGCTATACATAATTTAGGACCTCGCTGCGGTCCCCCCCGTAACACACGTTGCACAGTGCGTACACACAGCGCCAGACGGCAGCTTTAAGGAGGCTCCAGGCATCATCCACAGTAAGGAGAAGTTTGATCCATCTCCAGTTTGCACCTGCCAAATCATGAAGGGAGCTAATTGGATTAAAATATTGTAATTATAATTTCACTTACACGCGGTAAAACCTTAGGGAAACCTTTTAAATGGCAGAAAATTTGAGGATGCAGTCTCTGAAGTCTGCTTCTTAAAAGCTTAATGCTCTCTCCCTACTCCGTTGCCTGAGACTGGAGTTTTATTCCTAGAAAAAGGTGAGCTTGATGAGCGATGTGCGCGTAGCTGGCGTGGCGCACAGACCACAGAACACTGCTTGGCTTGATCACGGTCATATTTATCAAGGCTACTTGAATGTCTTTTGTATCACCAGTCCACAGTGACAGTACCCAACCCTCCCTGCCGCCCCTGCCCAGGCAAAAGTAGCCGTAAAACACCCATACGGGACTTTACCCTGGACTCCAACAAACAGCCAGCTCCAGAGTTGACTCTGAGTTCGGAGAAGGAGTGGAAAGACCCTTTCTTGGGTTACAGTAGCAGCTCCCATTTCTTTCCCACAGGGAGAGAGTCGCATGTTTTGGGGCTGAGAAGCTGTTGATGCCCCAAGGAGTTAAACCAGGAGCAGTACCCAGCCCCACAGACCTACCTCGCAAGTGGGACACACGTCCCCAGATGGAGATGGAAAACCAGGTGCCTCCCAGGAGGGCATCTACCAGGTCACGGCACACTGCCACTGCCATGCCCACTGAAACAGCAGGGAAGAGGGACGATATGCTGCATCCGCGCTGATGGCTGTCACCAAAGAGGAGGGAAAATACACACGCATGGTGCTGTGCAATCAGTTTCAGAGACTACTGAAGCAAAGTACAAGAAAGGCGAAAAATAACCCAAACCCATGTCTCCTCACACCTAGTGGGTGCTCTCTCGGGGAGATAACTTTGTGTGGTACAAGCACAAGCAGATTTACTTGTCAGATTCACAAGCCAGATGTGGACTTGCCCTGCTTCCACATCAGTTGAAGACCTCAGCCTGGATCAGGTATGAGGCCACTGCTGTTAACCAGGTGCTCAACGGCAAGTTCTGTGTCAGAAGACATCTAATTAACTTCTGTATTTACTATGTGACACCGAGTCAGGAATAAACAGTCACAGCCATGATGAAAAACAACACATAATGTTGCAATGCTCTTGTTTTCACAATAGCCTTAGGGTCTGCTCTGGTCTCCTGCGGAGCTGACATGGAGCTACCAAGAACAACTTCAAGTCTCACTGAATGGCCAGGTCTAAGCATGTAACAATTCTGTGTGTTCACGAGGAACGCAGAGGTGGCAACAGAAGAGCAAAGATTACCCTTACAGGAAAAAAACAGGAAGGGAACTCCATGTTAGGGAGTGTATTAACCCTTTACATGAGGACATGAAGCTTTGAAAAGTCTAGTTTGTGATTCAGGCCCCGATCATGTCAATGATGAAGCAGGGGAGCACACCAGGGCAGCTTTAGTAGCTGCCTCAGCACTTTGCATGACTGCTGGCAGCCTGGAGCCTACCGCTGACACACTTACCTGATCTCAAGGTTACGGTTTCATTTTTGGGGCAGCCAACTCAATACACAATACATGGATCTGATTTTCAAAGGGCAAGCACCCCACCCAGTCTGGAAACTGGAGACTTTGTAAGACATGTCCCATTAGACAGGCAGAAATCAATGCCTGCTCGGTCATTAGTCATTCCGGAAACCTCCGCCTTGGTGAGTCAGCCGAGGCACCTGGCATACCTGGCAAGCTGGAAGGGGATCCAGTTTGGGGATTATATGTTTGTTTTTTTTTCACACTACCCCAAAATTTCCAAGCTGAGCTGCAGAGGCAGCAGTCAGCCCGCCTGGGAAACCGCTTCTCAGGGAACACGACATGAAACCCACTTCTGATCTCACCATGCCATACCTAACACGTCTAAAGAATATTTGGCTGACGAGCTCCCTCTCTCCAGAAAAACACCAAACAAGCAAATCTCACGAAAGCAAGTTATTTGATGATCTTCTGTTAAATGCACAAGCCCAAGGGAAAGGAAAAAAACATCCAAAGAGTAGAATTTGCTATCTATCCGTTTTCCACTGGGATATCTCCAAGAAGGGCAGCATCAAGGACAGTTGTGCAGAAACATGCCAAACTCAGGTAGTGTTGGTTCAGCTGGATCAGAAATAGCGTCACCATCCGCGCAGTTCCTCCAAGCTGTAAGTCGGTCATGACAGGTCTGGCCTGTATTTCTCTTCTCCTCCTGGTCATCCCAGGAAATCTTCGGGTCTGCCCATTTCCGAGAAGTATAGCCTCCTACGGACCGCAACGGGAAGCTAAGCAGCGTAATTCTCGTTACTAGAACAACCACGACTGCTGTGGATGTAACCAACACGTAAAGGTGTCTTACAACTGTGACTGCTTAGGGCTGGCTTTGCTTGCCTTAGCTGGACACCGTGCAAGAATTTCAGCCTTCCCGGGTTTAAGCCACCAACACATCTCTGTGTGCAGTCCGTGCATCCTCCCGGGGCTGGAGCATCCACACATCAGCAACCATTTTACATCCCCTCTCAACAGGCTGTTGCCAATTCTGTGTCCCACCCGTGCTACGAATGTACCTTTGGTCTTTCAGGTCTCTGCACTTCAACAGTGTTGATACAAAACTGACTTTGCTACAAATGACAAAGCAGGCCAATGGAAATAAAACTTTCAACACTCACCTGTTGAATGCACACTAATTATGATTTGTAACCATTGTGTTTCTGTGAACCAAGGGATACAACTTGCACACTTTGGAGGGGAGAGCAGCCCATCAGCAAAACTGTTGCCTTAGTTTCCTTGAGACACAATCACAAGTGTCCATTTCCGCAGAACACGAGCTTCTGATTGTCCAGCAAAGCTGCTTAGGTAAGCACCAAAGCATACGAGCAAGTTGACAAAACCCTGGGGATTTGGGGAGCTCAACACGTCAGTGCTCCCCCCGCTGAGCATCGCTGTGTTGGACCATCCGATGGCAGAACTGGTTGGGAACCGTGATATGGCTGACTCTCCCTGATCATTGACGGCTGCGAAGCCAAAGGCTGTAAAGCTTCAATGCTATATCATTGTAGAGATCCCAGCAGCTGTGGTGGTGGTCTCCTGGGCACTGCACTAGGGAGGACACAATTGCTATAAGGCAGCATCTGAGTTTTATGCCACAATACGGTTTCCACCACCACTGGCTTCAGCGAGCTCCAAAGCCCTACCACAGCCCCTACAAGGATGAAGGAATCATTTATTCCATGGACGTGATGATGTTGTGCAGGTCAGAGCTTCTTAGCTTGAGTTGCTTTGCCTCACCAATGACACAGACTTGGCTGCTGTGCTGGCTGCCGAGGGACACTCGAACAACTCTTTAAACGTTACGTCTTTAGCACTGCTCAGAAGCAGCCCAACTGTTTTCTTTGTGCTGTAGTGAAGCTCAATATTTTTTTTACGACCCATAGCATTTACTTGTCAATGAGACTTTCTCACCTCCTCTCCTTGGAGAGGATCGGGGAGATCCCCAGGAGATGGCTTCCCCATAGAGGTGTATTTGTATGGTCACCCGTGAAATGTGCCTCCCTCTTGCGACGAGAAAGGAGGCAGCATGTGACTGGGACATGAGAAGGATATTCTTTAACATAGGAAGGAAAAAATGACAGCTAGAACAAGACTTATCTCAGCCTCTTCCTAGGAGTATGCCCAGCTCCAAGCTGTATCAAACTCTTGTTATTTCACAGGGAGAGACCAGCCGGAGGATGAAAAGGTCTGGTCAAAGAAACATAGATGGCCAACCCTCATCCTCTGTACTTCAGAAAGGACACAGACGTGATGAGAAAGCCGCTGTCTGCCACCTCGCAGAGGAATTTCGCTTGTGGTGTGAACTGTCTGCCTGCGCACTGCAGAACGGATCGCTCAAGGTTAAATTGGATTAAATTGTTACAGCTCCACTTTCCCACGTGTGGTTTAAATTTAAACGCTATAAATTTCATGGTGAGTTATTAAAACCTTCTTGGCAAGAAGAACTCATCTCTGAAAGAAAAAAAAAAAAATTTCCTCCAAGTTTGCAAACCCACAGGGAGGCCTTAAGTCAACGGTGAGATTTCCAAGCGGAGGGGAAGGAAGAGCCCAGGTATTTAACCAGCGCTGTGTGGGAGCAGAGCCCTGTGGAGCAGCCTGGCTCTGCTCTGTCATGCCAGCTGCTTACCAGGTTTCCATGGGCAGCGCCTTGTTCCCACGTGCTGTGCCCGGCAGCGCAGATGCTCCTGGAGCAGAAGCCGAGCACCGCGCCGTATGGCACATTCAGAAGCAGCAGGATGTTCTGAGCTGGATGCATGGAAGTTTTAGTAAATACTTGTCAGCGTAAATTAACCAAGAAGGAGCATGGGAGGCCTTGAAATGTCATTCTTATGAGAAGCCCCGTCCTTCCAGTTTCTCCTGCTATCACTCAACCACGTGGTGATCTTTGCATGGGGTGGGTGTACAATGTCACACTGAGTTTCAGTAGAAGCCACGCAGAGATGACCGCAAGTATCATGGACAACGATGGCTGGTTCTGGGTGGTTACTGCTCCCTGGCCAGGCTGGGGAAGCCCTCCAAGAAGAATGTCTTGCCTCAGGTCCCCCCTGAACCTACTAATAAAAGCCGTAAGGCAAGCCACTGGCAAGTACAGTAAGGGAAACAGCTGCAGAACTGTAAGGAAAAAAGGCCAGGGCAGCAGAAAAGCAGACCTTTCTCCTTCCCCCCACCCCAGGGGAGGACATTAAACATCAGCCCTGGCAAGGACAGCTCAGCAGCCTTGTCCTGTGCTCTCCAGGCTCTACATTAAGCCTCAGAGGACTGAACTGCAAAACGTTCAGAGCTGGTTTCTGTCCTCAGCTGTCACAACTCAGCAGGAGCGGCAGCAGCCCAGGCTGTTCTGCTCCACGCACTTCCAAAACCTGCCTCATATGTGCTGCTGTCGGAGCAGATGTTCACAAGCCGCTCGGGTATTTTCAGTGGCTGAGCCGTTTCCCAGCCCCAGGCCTCCAGCAGGCTCCCACACCAGCCCAGGCGAGCATGGCCACCGTCTTTCAGAAAGCGAAGTGCAAATCTTCTCGTCCTGATGCAGCCAGCCAGGAGGTGAGGCAGCCCCACGTGCCGCTGGCTCCAGGCACAGCCAGGCCACGCAAACCGAAGAGCAACCACTGCGGGCACCGAGCCTTTGGCTCAACCACCTCATCTGCCGATTTCCATTGCAAGACTTCTTGAGCCTGGGAGCATGCTACAACGCCTCTCATCTCCAGCTGTAATTCCAAAGGGATACGGAGATCCGGCTGCTTACAGGACTCGTTGCCACTTTCCCCCGTTCAATGCCGCAGCCAGGGCAGGGGAGAGCGGGTCAAATAGTGCTGGAACCTCTGTCGATGGAGAGGCACCCACCCGTGGCCCTGCAGGCTCGGGGGCTGTCGGCAGGACCCAGCCGAGAGCTGAAGGCTCAGACCCGGGCACCGGCATCCCCGCGCTGCGGGAGCCGTGATCGTTTCGGGACCACCAGCCCAGCCCGGGTGCCTGAACTCACATCATGGAAGAAAGAGGGACTTTCCCCCCCGCCTCCCGCTCAGGCTGGGGGTTAGCTGAGCTGTAACGGCCTGAAAGCTGCAATATTTGGGAAAGGTGACCC
>VYZM01005355.1:133325-150241 GCA_013398915.1 Dromas ardeola
GGGGGGGGAGAATAATACTTTACACTGCAGAGCCTTCATGTTTAGTGAAAACAAGAAATGAAATGAGTTCATGAAAGACTAATTGCCCGGTTTGTTTTATGCATGAGCCCCAGCATTCCTAGCACATGCAGTTACAGCTTCTTTTCAAAGAGACCAATTATTTCATTAAAACGTCATTTTCACACTTCCAGATTTGCTGTAACAAGTCTTCTCCTCTTCATCCTTCTGGCCTAATATTTTGCCATTTTTTGGGCTAAGACCAAAGGAAAGAGAGCCAAATGAAAAAAAACAGTCTCTGCAATATCTATAATTTACTAACAGCTGTTAAACCCTGGGATTTAAGATCCATCCTCTCTCCTCCACAAAGTAAAGAAATACTGCAGGACTTAAGCAAGACCCATGGCAGCTGCGGCAGGCAGGCAGGCCCTGTGTGGCCAGATGCTCTTGCAGGTAACAAGGACACCAAAGGAGGGTTTGAAATGAGCCTGGGAACTTGAAGAGCAAGATCAGAAAGCCACAGGGATGAAAGCTCCTTGAATTGTCTAATATTGCCTCTAATATTTCACTATCTGGAAGATACCGAAGGAGACTACATAAGACATCTATTCTATACACAGCAGAAACTGAAAGCTGGAGTGGGGTAAAGGGTGAAAGAGGGGAAGGGAAAACAGCTGAAGAACCCTCAAAAGTAGTCAAAGGATGCCCACAGAGGAGATTGCTTCCAGACAAGCACCATAAGTAAAGCATAATTCAGTAAAATGTTATCATCAGAAAATAGAGTTCACAGTAAGCATCTGACTCCGCTGCATAAATCTCCGTTACAAATAGATGTTTGAGCAATCGCAATCCCTCTGACGAAGCAGAAAGCAGAGGCCTCCGTGCCTGCCTGTGCGGGAATGGAGTGCTGCAGTCTTGGCACTCGGTGGAGAGATGCTATCGGGGGTTGCCACGGAAACCGCAGGATGCAGACCCAGCAGCTTTGACTTTGCATAAACTGACAGCGAGTTCAGCTGGGGACGAGACACTGAGAACGCTGGTGGTTTCCTCCAGCGCCCAGGCAGGATTGTGATGGAGCTCTATTATATTTGAAGCTTTCCTACAGCCGTGTCTCGGACTTCCACCACTTCCACAGCCCACCCTTCGTGTCCCCTCAGCGTGCACAGGCACAACCGCACATGCATGCACCCCTTTTTCCTCCCCCTTCCTCCCAGGCTAGACGACACATAACACAAAGGTCATTTTCCTCTTCCATCGCTTCCACCCAGCTTCTTCCTCACTCAGCTGCCATGTGGACGCTTTTAAGTATTTTTGAGTTTTCTGGACAGGAGTATTCTCTGGAAGCAGAGATTATTTTTTTTTATTGAAGTTACTTTCATTGCAGAGGGAGCCCTGATATCCCACCTCCCTTTACATACCAGGAAATGCTGTCGGATTTGTACAGGATCGCTTCAGAATCTACTGTAAATTATTTTTTTTTCTGAAAACCACCTTGATTCAGAGGGAGGCTGTCACACAGGACAGTCCAACAGCAGGTGAATTACTGCCCCCTTTGGCAATGTTGCTCTTACCTTATTATCCCATATCGCTCCTGTTGCGGTATTCCCAACAGGAAAAATGCTGTGGAACATATTGTTGTGGTTTGGAGAGAAGAGATCCCCTTCTTCCCTCAAAACCCTGAGGCGATGTAAGTTTCATTAAAAAAGTCCCTGTAGCATAAATTTCTACTGTTCATTTATTTATACGCACCTTAAGGCAGCATTATTTGCCCATAAGTATTATGTATGTTAATTTAAATGCAATCTTAAACTTGTGTGCAGGCCTCCCATAAAATTTTCCTGTTGTTGCACCATAGGAGCTGAGACCCTAATGTCAGAGAGCTGTACCATGTTTTCTCTTCAGTGAAACGGCATCCCAAAGCCATGCATTAAGTCCTCAGGAAAATAAAATTAATTCTCATAAAACCTACAACAGTTCTGTCTCATACAAGACGCGGAACAAATCAGCACTGGGCATTTATGCTTCATAAGAATAACTGTGCATTGCAGAGTTGTATCCCCCCTCCAAAAAGAATATTCAGATTTGACACAGGCAGATCAAGTATGCCTCATGTGTGAGCTGGTCACTGACAGACACAAGGTATTTTGGGAAGGGAGATTTTCAGCCGGTGGCAAGAGATAGCAGAAGGCAATGTTAAGTGACAGGCTAGTACTCCAGCTTTGATTTACCACCCCTTCTCCGTATGGAAGGCTTCCATGTTCAAATTTAAACTCATTTCTTTCACGTTATTTGCAAAGTGAGAAAGACCTGAGGCCAGCTTGTTTGACAGGATGGCAGCTGTCACTCCACGTAAACAGACCCCGAAATGAAAGAGCAATCCAGCACATGGAAGTAGAAAGTCCTGACACTTTAATTATCTGAAGAGATTACAAGATGAAAGTCTTCCTTGAGGCAAATGTATATTAGTATTGATATAGTCATTGTGCTTTTCAGTAAGAGAAATAGGAGTCTGTATTTACATAAGAAACTATAGTGTCTGAGATCTTTAAATATCATATTTATGGAAATGATTCTGAATTACAGCATTTACAAAATAAAAACAAGCTTGAATAAATATTCAGTCCATTAAATAAGATTCTTTTTTTTCCACAGAAGCAACTTTTTGTGCATATTTATTTCACAATTGAAGTTTGTTGTATTTTTTTATCCTATAAAAGAAGCATTAAATTTGTTGGTTTCTTTTCCAAAAATAAAACTGCAATAATCATTGCAATGTGAAGCCTGAGATTTAAGCCTGAATAAGTATCATTGCTTGCACCACATTACCCACCTCCCACCAATCACCCAGCCCCATGCCTTTCCAAACTCAGGTGAATGCCGACACACCAACTCAAGGATCCCATGGGAAGGATTTCAGGGAAACAGTAATAATAATAATAATAAAAAATATAAATAAGGTGAGGATAACACATCATAGTTGACGTTGTCTACAAACAGCATCATAAGGCTTGTGCATTACACATAAACTAAGTGAAGCTGTTTCATCTGATTCAAAACGACAGTAGTGCCAAACTGTTGTACCCTTATATGGCTCATTAACACTGAATATTAAACCACTTAAAGGGAATGCCCCTCCAAGAATAAATTAAAAGAAAAAAATCAACACTGGCCAGTTTTACTTTATCATTTTGAATGACGGCCTTTCTTGAGCATGATACCGCAAACAACTTCCTCATCCTTTTTTTGTATTTATCACTTTGAAACACAGTGTGTAACACTGCGAGTCAGGAAAGGGGATACAGCAAAGAGCTCTTGATCTCGCTTCCTCTATAACCACAGCACACACTGGCTTGCTTTTCATGTGGCTAACTCAAAGCATGTCCAAATGCCTTTGAAACCTTGGTGCTCAGGGAGCTCTGACTGCAAATAGTTTGTGCCAGATCATAGCATGAATCCATGTGAGTCTTATTTCTTTCCTCTCCAAGTGGAGATAAAAATTAATCCCTGGTGTTTCAAATAAATACAAACGTCTTCTGAGTTGTTAGCATGAGTGAAGTAACAGTATGCAGTATTTTACACAGTTACTCTGCCAAACGTGGACAACAACTACCCTTTTCTGGCTGACCTTTCTGTAGAACCCTTCGAATATATCATTACATATTTGCCTTTTAAAAGCCATTTAAAAAAATCAGTATCAGAGAAATAATTTGTCACATCTACTGAATTTTGCTGCTGAAATCTTTCAAAACTATGTATTTTAATATTAATTCATTCATTTGGTAACCATTTCCTCTGAAGTTTGGTAAGTTTTAAATGCTGATATAGAAACCAAAGCTCTGTGTTACAATTTTATTAACAGGATTTAGCATAAAGGATGCAAATTATAAATACTTCCAAAACTCCAAAATACGGAACTGGAAGTTGTAAAACTTAATTTTTAGAAGACAGCATGGAGTTATTGCTCTGCTCAGTAAATGAAAGGCAACAGAAATATACTGCTTCAGGACCCTCAGTGCTTCCTACGTGATTCACAGAAAATTTTGCCTTTGTAAATAACGAATATGGATTTGAAATAGTTTTGCTTTAATTAATCTTAGCATAGGTAGCAAAAATCTAGTAATGGGCAAGTTAAACCGCAGGAGGAGGGAGAGCGCTGACATCCACAGCCATGCTGGTATTCTAGTGAGCACAGAAGTGTCCGAGCTTTGGGATTGATTTGCTGGGATGGACTAGTTAACCGGCTACTCTGTTCCTAGCACATAAAATAAGCAGCAATGCCTGTTCGATTCTCTGAGCCCTATTTCCTTCCACACAGTGCATTTGTTCTGCATATGGCATCGTAACATTAATGTTAGAAATTTATGGAAGACTGTACTGTAGCCTTAGAGCTACAGACGCTTCATACTTCCCTTTAGCAGCTTAGTAAAATGCAATAAAAACTGTCTGTACAAAATTTATAATAATGGATGTCAAAGCCTACATGCCCTCACGGGGTCCCTCTTTCAAGTTAATTCTTGGCTTAGGTCACATACATCGGTCCATGTAAGACTCCAGAAGACACACCAGTAGTTTAATACGTCAGATACCAGCTTTGTCACTATAGAAAGGAGTGACATGGAACATGTAACAGTGAGTGCAAACACGGACAGGCTTCATCTGACCATAACGAGGTAATGGAGCAGAGTGAGAGGAACAGCGGGAACAGAAGATCTGAAAAACAAGAGGGAGATTTCACTTTAGGTCCTTTGAAGAACTGGATGGGACAAAATTGATTTCGAGAGAGGGGAGAGAAGATTGTACACGCTGGGCTTTTGTGTTTCGGCACCACCACCCTCCTCAGCACAGCAAGCGAAAGCCCTCTGCAGGCAATTCGCAGCTCGATGACTGATTAATCTGACTGTGCTTAGCTTCTCTGACCTGGGGTCCCAAGCACCGACACCAGCCACGGCAGGCCTCTCTCTCTGCAGGTCACAGGGAAGGCAGCTCCACCAGAGATGAAAAGAAGCATCTCTCTCATTTTAAAGAAAGACTAGAGGAATATTTGTGGGTATCTCCGAAGTTCCTACTCCTGCAAGTCCACTATAAAGTTAACACCACCAGCTTCTCTACCCTCTTCCTTTTTAACTTGCACAACAGCAAGCAAACGAAATAGGATTGCAGATTTCTGGCTTCCTGAGGCACATGACTGCTTTATTTTCCCCCGCTCTCTCATCCTCCCCCACAATCCTACACACCGCAGTCCTCCTGCAAAGGTTTAGAAAAAAAAGCAAAGGGACACATCGTCCCTGCAGTTGAGCTGTGCATCACCCCTCACAGTGCAGGCTGCTGCGGCTCGTTAAAAAACTCTGAGCAGTAGTCCAGAGTGACTCTGGATTTGGGGTGTTTGTTTCAGGACCCCAACAGGGAGTTCTGCTTTTTAGAAGACAAATCCTTATTGCTCTATAACAATCAAAACCTTCCCCCCCACTTTCTAAACTTAAGCTGAGCAGTTGACAGCCAAGATGTACAAAAACACTTGTGACTTGAAAACCCTGGCCAAGTGCACGCATTTTGCTGTGCAGCTGGGTTTGTGTGGTACATACACATTTGCTGTTCTCTTTGGCAGGTAGTTTCTCACACGTTTAACTGAGTCATTACCTTGCCACAGCTCCGACAGTGGTGCTTCCTGCGAATGACTGTGAAAGGAGCCTTGCACGCAGTGCAGTAGCTGCAGACTTCATCCGGAACCCAGTCAGGAGGATCTGTCAGAAACACAGCGACAAAAGGGAACATAAATCAAAAGGGAATAAAAACAAACATGCAATTACCAGATCCTCGAGGGAGTAGGGAGAATAAAATATAACAGCAGCTGCTTTCATCCGAGTTTCTCAAGGTGCTTTGCAAACAGGCAGCTAGGTGCGTTCAGGGTGCCCGCGAGGGCTCAGCTCCCCCCTTCTCTGCCAGGCGACCACCTTTGGGCAGAGCGCAGCAGGCACCGAAAGCAGGCACACAGCAGCTCTGGACTCAAAATGAAATACATCCTATTCAAGTGAAAGTGTCAGGGAAAAGGAGATAAGCAAAATAAAGTACGAAGACGGGAGACTATTAAAGCAGAGCTGGAACACAGGTGTTTTTGTCAATGCAACCAGCCATCAGAACAAGCTTAGAGCTGAGATCATTCCCAGCCTCTTCAGCCCTCCCTACAGAAAGGCTGACTGCTTTTCTGCAATGAGGCAAGCAACTCTACAGATAATAAACTTGGAGCCTGATTACTGTCTGCTAAGCTATTAGGACTCTTACTAGAAGTCACCAGTAACTACAACAAAACCACAAAATCAAGTGTATGAGACTTAGCAGAGAAAGAATTCGAGCATTATCCCTAACAGCATGCTTCAGTTGTTTATTTCTCCTGTGAGCTCTCTAAGTTCTCATAAAAGCCAAGCAGGGAAATGATTTGGTTTCGGCAAACCAGAAGGTATTAGGCTCACTTCTGCTGAGCTGCTCCAGCTAGCAACAGGCTGACATGACCCTCAGAAAGTCTAAAATTACGAGTGTAGAAAAGATGTAGCCGACTGCTCAATTAAGTTGTTAAAAATCTAACGAAGGGCAAAACAAGTTCTAGCCAGAAGGAATCCATGGACATAGTGAGCATGAACTGCTGGATGTGTTTACCCAAGTTCCCTCTATGCAGCTTCTCTCCGAGTATTATTTACAGTCTGCAACCCATGCAGTTGCTGATTTATAAACCTGACAAGCAAGATCCCTGCCTCAAGGAGCGTATTATCTAACAACAAAATATATGGTGCAGTTAATGCAGAGGTCAAGAGGGCTACAGCTAGAGGCAGAAAGATAATTAAATGAAAAATCCACTGTATTCTTCAAACATAAGCATGACCAATTTTCATCTGTTTGTCACATTGTAACATTTGTCAAATTAAAAGTAAAAAGGATGTAACATTCAATGCAGAAAATGTTCAAAATGCAGATTAATAAAAACAAAGAGAACTTCAAATCTTGACTCAGCTTTTATGGGCTCTAAACTACTGTGGAATTTAAACTAGTTTAAGGAAGCAGTCTTTCATTTAATGAACAAACTGGTCCGATAAAGGTCACAACTATAGGGACAGCAACTGAAACCAAAGTCTGTGTGCAGAGAAGCAACCGATGTAGTAAAAAAGAAGAGACTGCACACAGCAGCATTCACCGCAACAGTTCACCAGAAAATATTCTGTGGGGACACACGACTACAAAATTCTACTTCAAAATATGGCAACAGGGAGATGCAGGCCTGCCAGCTTAAGCCAAAGCATTAATAGCAATGAAACCAAGGGATTTTCCTTTCCAGTTGTTTTCCATCTCTGCAGCCTTCCTAGCTACCACATGTAACTTGCCCAGTGAAACTTACTCCTAATGTGGTGTTCATTTTGAGAACTTGGCAGCACTTTCACAGGAGAGCGGTCCCTTGGGTTATCACACATATTCCAAACAAAATAACCGAGACAATAACGATATTCCTGTTTTAAACTTGCCATTAGACTACAAAGCCTTTATTATGTTTTAAGGGATTTAACCATCCCATTGGTTCTCACTAATTTTAAAGACAGCACAATTTAGGCAGTTATTCAAGCTCTGTGCCACCAGGTCTCCCTCCCAAATCAACACAGAGCTGGTGGAAGCAGGTTTGATAAGATGCCTACTTACTACCGATGCTTTGTCAACTGCACTATAATGTGGGCTACCATGTTCAGCTAGTTACTAATTTTAATATTCACAAAAAAGCCAAAAAACACAGACCCTTTTTTTACAAACTGCAGCATGCCAATATGAACTACAACTTCCGCAGCAGCTAGTACCATAATCACTCCTTCCTTCAGATCGTGGTTAGTCCAGACTCATCATAAGCTAACGCAACCCCACCACGTAGACTCTGGAGCTCATCAGCAAAAAGCAGCCTCCTTATCAGGTGTTTACCAGTTGGGTTTTGGTTTGTTTGGTTTTTTCTGTTGTTGCCCTTGAAGTGCAGTGTTGAAAAAGTTATTTTTTAATTGACCTTGTATGGATTTAATTGTCTTCAGTGCTAAATAAAAATTGCAAAAACACCCCCATGAGAAACAGCAAATTAATTTTGATAAATAATGACCTTCTAAATTTACAATGGTCATATAATCCATAGTTCATGGTTACAGAATTACTTGGCTGACAGATGAATTAATCTGAAAACTTTGTTTTTATAATCGCATGAAAAAATAAATCCCATCTTAGTGGTTCACAATGTATAGAAAAAGTACAACCCCCTCCACAGAATGTTCTCCCCCATTAGAGGGACTCTCTTTACCTCCATGTTGGTGTCACATCAGCCAATGTACTAAATTAGTGCATCAGTAAAGTGAGTTAAATGGCACATTTCCCCCCAGAGTGTGACTCAACAACAGTAAAGCCCTTCGAGAGGGCTACTGGGCCAGCCCCATGCATGGCCCATTGCTTCTGGGTCGTAGAGGCCTCCTAACCTCCCAGCTGCTTGCACTGAGCTCAGCCGCACTGCAGCACACCCCCAAATAGTAACACGCAGTTATGCCACGGCGGCTTTTAACATTCAAAACGCTGTACAAACATTAATTGCTGTAATCCTCCTCACCCAGCTACAGTCAGTAAGTCTGTGTGGGGAGAAATCAGGAGAGAAATGTCTTGCCCAAAATCATGCGGTGGTGCAGTCCTGAAATAACATTTGCAATAGGAAACTTTGGGTCATTAGCCCTATACCGATGCTTCCAGTTGCGACTGAAAAATTCCTTACAGAGAGGCTTCATTTTGAGAGTATGCACTTGCTGAGAAATTAAACGCAATCCTGGATTGGAGCTGAGTGCTCACACTGTCAGGAAGAATGAAGCCTGGAATGACTCTGTCTCTCCGAGCCCATGCAAGCCCCAATGGCAACGGGATCACACCCCTAGGTCCCCTTCACATGCCTCATCTCGCTCAACCTTGGGAGCAGCCTTTCTGACTTACATATATGAACGATTGAGTCATCAGGCTTTTTATAGAACAGGTTTCTGAAATACTCTTTGAAGAGCAGTCTCATGAGCGGATAAAGCTTCAATATGAGGAGCGGAGCGAGTTACACAAATTAAACCCCTAGCATTAGCCTGGAGACGTGCTGGAAGCAGGGCAGCCGCACCGCACCCCTAGGCTTTTTATGTTGTAGTCCTTCTCTGGGCTACGCTGCTCCATTAGCTCTGCATGCAGCAGTAAATGGAAACATCCAGCCTCCAAAGCACTATCTGCCTATGCTTTGGGGATTTGTACAAGGAAAGGAGGGAAAACCTTGTTCGTGGGCTAATTGGCCCACTGCTTTATCATGCAATGAGAGTTAAGAGAAGTCTGTTGGGAAACGGATGAAGACCACAGCACAAACATCAAAGAGGAGGAGAGAGGGAGGGAGGGGATTAACAAGACAGAAAGACTACAGAAATAAATTTTAGAAGAAAACATTAAAAGCATATACAGAAAAAAAGGCAGAGAAAGGAAGAGAAACAACTATTTAAATGAGTAAGAAATAAATTTAGAAAAAGGAAAAGGCACAAGATAAAATTAAATACTGTGAAGACTGAAAAAGACATTTAAAAAGAAAAAACAGTATTTCCAACTCTAAACTATTCAAAAATATTGCACTACAATCTCCCACAAATAATGAAGTTTTAGTCTTTTTATTCGTTTTATGGTGTAGCTCTTAGAATTCACCTGTACATGTCTCTGCAACTTCATTAGCTAAAAAAGTTTTCTGTTCTATAAAAGTTAACAATCTCACATAAGGCCAAGATGCTGGAGCTTTAAAAAAACCACAGTCATCATAAAAATCACAGACACAGTAAACACTGTCAAAAAGCACATGCGAATTCATTTTGCCTAAGTATGTGCAATAGAGCTACTGTAGTCCCACCTAATTTCACAAAACCAAGGAGAACATCTCCGTGTGCAGAACACAAGGAGAAGAGACCCTGGACCCGGATCCATCAACAGTGTTGATTCAAACAACATTAGACCAGAAAGTTCATTCAATGTTGCTGAGACACGAGAGACTGGCGAAGGGAAATAATCCCAAAAGTTGCTGGAGCTTGCAGAAGACCTAATTTAGCAAATCTATACTCTGGTGGAAAACACATCAGAAGAAATACCACGATTCCCTGCTGAACAGCAGCTACTAAACCTTAAGCTTAGGGTGGTGTTTGCACTATGGCCAGATAATTCAGAGAGAAGACATCTTTTGTTTTTAATCAAACATTCCTAATGCAGAACTCAAAGTTCCTCCTGCACCGATACGTATTAGATTTTAGAGCACATCATGCATAACCCTGATTATATTTTTACCAAAGTAACCTTAAAAGGGGTGTTCCTACAGCAGTCTGTGGAACTTACATTGCTGCAGCTGTCGAAGTGCATTACCCTCAAAGCTGCAAAAAAGGTCAGATGGGCTTGCTGTAGCTCTTCTGATGAAAGCAGGAAATTGTAAATCCTCAGTTTTAAGTACGGAAAGTAGAGAACTAAGGTGACATTACTTTACCCCTCACTTCACCTACCACAGTAAGATGAACCTTTTTGTCCCTTATGACACAATTTTCCGCCTGTCATTCTGGGGCATCTCTGACTTTTATATAAGATTCCTAGGAGGCAGTTGTACCAAAGTAATCTTTACCCTTGCTCACTGGATTTAGCGTTGATTACAGCTGGCTTGAAATTTTTCAATAAAAATAAATTTTCTGCTTCAACAATATTATTTGATGAAAATTTCAAAGGTGAGGGGGAAAACAGAGGTATAGACTTAGTAGCTTCAAGGACAGCTCTTGTCAAACAGCTCTCTTAGAATGGAGTTCCTGTGCAAATTTAGGAAGCTTTCACCAAAGCATGGAGATTTTCAGACTTGGGCTCAAGCCCCTGCTCTGCCTGATTCAACACGACCTTGAACGATGACGTCCTGTGTCTATTCTGTACAAGTACCCGATCAGCAACTCATTCTTTGAGCAAAATAATGATTTACATAAAACAGAACAAGTCTGATAGAAAACACTGACTTCCACTGGGATATAGTTCAAATCTTTAATTCAGATGGACCAGAGACTCGGATCTTCCATATAACCATTACAAAGAGTCTTTCTCTGTAAGAGCTACCAACCGTTAGAAACTAGAAGCAAGTTGATACTGTAGATCTATGTACTACATACCAGAAGAAAACTCAAAACATGTATTTTTAGGAAAAAAATTTCAAACCTAATCAAAATCCCAGTTATGTCATTGTGGAGCTGAATAAGCCTGTGCTCTACAGTACTTTTGTTTTCTCCTCCTGCAACGAAGCCTCAACAAGTTCCACACAGTGCTGACAGAAGGATAGTCCTTGAAAAAGTAAAAGGCTCTGAGCGAGTTCTTAAAACTTAAATCAGATCAAATTATTGCAATACAACCTAAAAACTGCACAAAACCCTGTAATTTTACATGCATGATTAAATATGTTCAGTTGATTATAAAACATTGCCTCATTATGGAAAACCTGATGCTAGATTCTTCTCTCACACAGTGTAAGCACAGCTGCTGAATAAGGAAAAAGTAAAAAGTTACGTGGAGAGAATATGTTTGGCCACTGAACTGTGCAACAATTTAATTTCTTACATTTAGAAAGTGTTGCTGGTCATCATTATAAATAATAGAGTAGCCATAGGCGTGTAGAGGACAAAAGAAAAATTGAAGCATTCAGCTAGGGTTGACAGCTAATTCTAGACTCATGGTGATTAGATTCTGCACATAGAGTAGCATGGGTGGGGTTTCTTGACTTTGTGACTTCTTACTGCAACAGGAACAAGAGCTCGAGCCTAGGGACTATAAACTACTGAATTGTGCTCGTGCTGCTGGCTGGAGAGCAGTGAGGGCTTGTGACTAGACAAAAGTGGGTGGGCTGGAATATTACGAGATGGAAAGGGATCAAGGAGAAATAGCGTGCTATTGTGCAGCAAACAGATGCTAACGCCATTTGGCAATAACAGTTATTTGTACTGGCAGCCACAGCAAATCCATTATGGCCGGAGTTATAACTGGGTGGCAGAAAGCAAGGCAGTTCTGTATGGATGCTAAAGTAATAAGGACTGAAAATGAATGTATGGTTACAGAGGGAGCTGAGATGCTGCAGCAAGTATTTTCATGGAGCATCAACAGCTTCATAATGCATTCTGTTTTTCCTTGAGAAAATATTCTGATTTTTAGATGTTTCATGCTTATTCCTAGACAAGAAGCAGAACTCACTTTCTTAGCTAGCCTGTAACTTCCATGACTTTGACAATTAAAAATATTAACCTTCCCTCAATCACAACAGATGAATCTTCCTGAGTAATATATTACCTCAAAATACATGTATGGTCAAAACTCAGCTTTGCCAAAGTCCACTATTAAAATCATCAAGCTCACAAGGATAAACATAATACTCCCAAATACGGTGAGCAGGGACTTATGCTTGGTCACATTTACAGATTGATGAAGAAATGAATACATAAAAATCCTTAACAAGACAAAACCGAGAAGTTACTCTGTGTGCATGTATGTATGGGAAACTGTTAGCTAATATAAAGCAAGCTTTGTACTGGGGCTGGAAACAAGATCCCAGATGCATAAATGGCAAAAAGACATCAAACTTCAACTTCCCTGATGTTTGGAGTTTTTTTTAAAGCTATAATACATAATAAGAATTACTTAGCTCTGTCCCAGCAGGGATAAATTTATAAGAGCAATTGTCTTACATTTTCAAATGCAGAGGCTTCCTTTAATTCGTGTGCGACCCATGCTGCTCACTCTCGGTCCCATGCAAACTCCTTGGTCAGCTTATTATCCAACAGGGTTTTGTCCCAAGCTGAAGCTCAGGAACTTCCCAATAACCTTCTCCCCGTGCTGGCTCACCAGGACACAAGAAGAAAGGCAGTACCACAAAAGGTCCCAAGGCACAGGCCCCTTCTGCTGTTACTGCAATTCAGAGCAAGCGCCACCGGTAGCAAAGAGTCCGACCCGTTTTTTTCTGAGCAGCTGCCACTACAATTTGCTTTGAGTTTATACACAGAACTTTGTCCCTGCTGGCCATCATCTCCATCATACAACCAGGGCACGAAATTTTACTACATTTAAAACTCATTTATGGAATATTGTATAAATTAATCTCATATTCTAGGAAAATAGAAGTGTATTTGGTTTACGTTCTCTCCCTATAAAAATACAGTGCTTTTTATACTCTATGAAGTATAAATACATATGCTTCCTCAAAAAAAGTCCTAGAGCATTAGGACAGCATATACACCATAGGGTCACCTGTACTTTCAAAAATGCTTTTGTTTTGGAATGCCAATTAATCTGTAGTTTATTGTATTTCAACCTTCGGAAGGTCACAGGATTTAACTCTTAAACCCTTGCCAATGTCAGTTGGCTCATAATAAACATTCATATTTGTTTTATGACCCAGACCAGCTGGTGGGTTTTATATACAGTAAGAATGAGAAATCTGACAAAAACAAGTGATTCATCTTCATAATCCGAGTAGAGGCTGGAACCTTCAGTAGAATCTTAAACCTGTTCATTTATTTGTTCTTGCTTTCTTTTTTTTTTTGTATTACCATTGATTGGATGCAACTTTAAACATTCAGTACTTTCAGTAAGACGAATTTATTTGGTAACTGGAAAAAGCTTTCCTGGCAGGTAGCTTGTTGGACTTTCTCAATTTGATACATGCTCATGGTCTGCCACGATGGCAGAAGGGAGGAGGCTACTGATGTGCTCATTTGCTTTAAATTGTTTTCATTTTCAGCTGAAATCATTAAGAGTAACCTGAAGTGTAGAAATGATGTACAGAAAAAGGATCATAATTAATTTTGGTGCGATGCTGTCAACAGATTGGTGCAATGCTCTAAGACTGAGTTGAATCCATTTACAGTGATAACTGCGGTGTACTCTCTTTGGTGGGCTGTGGCCCAGATTTGGCCTGGAGGACAAACCCATCAGGCTTGTTGCAAGAATAGGGCACAATATGCACGCAAATGTTGCCTTAACCACCAGACATCTTCACCTGCACCCAAACAGCACCCAGCACAAAGTCAAGGGCTGTTGCTTCCACAGTAGCCAGCAAAAATGAGGTAGGTGGGGAAGTGTTATAAGGGGGAAAAAGGCACGTGGCTGCTGAGATTAAAATACTGCTGTAAATTTATGCCTCATGCTGTATGCCTCAGGGATAGTGAAAACATGTATCCCATTAGCTATCACTGCAAACATCAATAGAAAAAAGTCTGTACAGCATTGCCAGCAATGACAACTTGTGACCTGAAGGGACAGAGGCCTGGAATGTATTGAAGGAGAGGGGACAGAATGGGTGTTTCTACAGTTCCCACAAATTCAACAGATTGACCCACTTCAGATGCCCCTTTTTGTAGGCCTTTTGTGGTTTGTTCTGCTTTGGAAGGTGGAGCTAATCTCCCTGCTATCTCTTTGTGGAAGGTGGAGCTCATCTCCCTTCCCCCGAGTACTCTCCATCTCTTTGTGATACAGAAAATTCCTGCCCATCAGCAAATCTGAAAGCTAAGTAACAGCAGACTACACTAGTTAGTTTACATAGTCAGAAGAGCTGTAGTGATTTGTACAAGTAGATATTTATAGCATAACCACTTACACACAAGCCAAGTAAGACTCCCAGAGAAAGTCTGCAAGGAGATTGATTCAGATATGCCCAAGCCTTGCCAGTGAGCAAGCAAGGGTATCAAAGGCAGAGTACCTGCAGGAGCACTGGCTAACTGGCTGTGTTTAGAGGATGCGTTAGCATGGGAAAACATTGTGCCAAGGCAGAAACGCTCATTCTGGCATCCACATCTACTTATTCAAAAGGGACTTGGTTATCCCACAAGGCTCTGCTTTTCATCATGCTGGCATACATGAAACACCTGCTATTTCGTAATAAAGGTGCAGGCAGGAGGCTGTTTTTGCTATAGTTATCTGCGTGTGCTATTAATACTGCAGGTTGGGTTTTACCATTCGCTTCGGGCAGGGACGTAACTGATTCGCACTGCCTGGGTGCTGCAGGGGCCCTTGAAACATCAAAGATTCCCCTTACTGCACTCCTACAGAGCCATAACACCACCTAAACACCCAGACTTTTGTCCTCTATTTCAATAAGTAACATCCCAAGCCATAGGCTGCACTTCTCCAAACATAAAACCTTCCACCTGCCAATAGAAGATGCCATGAAAAACTGAAGAACCTTAAAAGCTGAAAAGCATGCCAGGGAAGTGAAGTGACTTTGCCGTGACAAAATGTACATCCACTGTGAAGAAGTTATTCAGCATCCTGCAGTTCAGAATAACTTGCTTTCAAGTTCTGTAAGTCAAATAC
The DNA here is from genome assembly GCA_013398915.1 of Dromas ardeola. Classification (NCBI taxonomy): domain Eukaryota; kingdom Metazoa; phylum Chordata; class Aves; order Charadriiformes; family Dromadidae; genus Dromas; species Dromas ardeola. The sequence continues at coordinate 148,701 of VYZM01005355.1, forward strand.
ACTGACAGCATCAGGCATCGATTCAAAACAAAAGAATATTAACTGAAAAGGTAGAGAATGAATAACCTCTTCCATTCTTTTCCAATACAGCCTATACATGGTAAGGATTTTGCTTAAAGATTTGTTCTTTAGCACGCCTTCTGTGACATTCTGAATTATGGCCCAATAGAAAAATCAATTACAATGACTACTGAATAGTTCTTTATCTGCCGCCAAATCATCTTCCTCCAGAAAAGACAATATTTCTACAGTGCATTATACATGAATTAGCCCTGCTGTTCTAAATAAATAGATTAGATTTGAGATCCTTTAGCCTGCAGCTTCAGAAGAAGGGTGAGCAAGAAAACCATGGGTTTTATGTAAGCACAAAATAAGTTATAAATATGTAGCATTCCTCTAAAACCTAATCTTTAAGAGGTTTTTTCTTTCCCCCTGTGATTTCTCATCTTTATTACAAATGACATGAACCAACATTTCTTTTCTGTTGGTCACCCCCCTCTGCATACAAGCAGAGACAGACACTGCTTATCACTCAGTTCTCAGTCATCCTGCATTCAAACCCTCTCACTGGAAGAACAGTAGTATGCGTGGACAAATAGACAACAATGGATCAAAGTTTTAAAGCACAGGGAAATTACTGCACACTTAAATTTCTGGGAAGTTCAGATATGGTTTCACAGTTGACTGTTATCTTCTATTTCTTGCTTGACCACAGAGACACCACCACTCCAGTAATTGGGCTCCTGGTGTGCTGAAACCACCACTTAGCCCTGAAGATCAAAGCTGATTGCTTTCTTGTTTGCTCCATCTCATACATCTACTTTCTCTTTTCTTATTCTTTGACTGCAAGTGCTCTGATCTCTTTTAATCCATTTTTTATACAATGTTTACTATACTAGGGCTATAGTCCATAACTGACTCCTAAGCACTCCCACAGCAGCTCAGATGAAAAACACAGAGAGAAACAAAAACTTTTGAGTTCTCAGAATGCTTAAATCCTGACCAAAACGTTGCGACTTACATATGCAGTTTTCTTCACTCTTAACCATGTATTCAGTGAGATTCGACTAACCCCAGACTTACCAAAACTAACGTTTTCTTTGAAGTAATATGGTGCAGAATATGAAAATAATAACCAAAATAATTTGATCAAAGACAAAAGTGAAGAAAATACAAAAGGTACTTGTACCGTGGGAAAAAGTAGTACCTCTACATATAGCAAATGATATAAAAGATCTCTTTAGATTTGGCTGAGAAGACCTTACGGCTTTGCATGTTACACAGCCCTCAAACTTGTCACATGCAATGTCACAGGCTATATTAAAGCCTTTACAGAACCTTTCTCTACTGATATGAAGGAATTCATACTGCATATGACAATTTGTAGATCAAAGTTTCATGAAGCTGTTAGAAAATAATTTTAAGGAAATATGCTCAGTTTATCATCTAATTTTGTCTAAATCACACTATGACAACATTTTATAGTCACTTTCCAAAGCCAAACTTTAAGAGTTTTCATCTTAATGATTTTTTTTTTTTTT
>VYZM01005355.1:150271-230928 GCA_013398915.1 Dromas ardeola
TTTTTTTTAATATCAGTGTTGTCCCATTTTAATTTTCAGAAAAAAGAAAGTACCTTCGAAGTCCCCATCTCTGGCTTTTGCTGCAAGTTCTGATGATGATATACTTTCTTGACATAAAGCACAGTCTTCCAATGCTGCGTTCCTTAAACCTGGATTAACTGTAAAATAACCCAAAAAGTACTGAAATTTGTATTTTTCCAATTTGCACTTAAAATATTCACATTAGGACTTCAGGATTAGATTACAGTAGTAATGTATGTACCTTCTTCTTGCTTATTCTTTACTCTAGCACAAACAGTGATTTAAAAGTCTCCTCTATTCTTCTTTGGAATGGCAACAGAAATGAAAAGTGCTGTTATTACAGGACATACAGTCCTCTTCTACCAGTTTAGCTGCATCCTATATTTTATTTCCCAGTTCTTAACTTGGATCCTTTACAATGAAGTAGATTTATAAGAGCAACCAGAGATTCCCTAGGTGAATCACACACATCAAATCACATATATCAGAGAAACTTCATCCCAGAAGTCCCTGACTTTTATTAACTCATTTTGTTTATGCTTACTGTTGTCAACACCTTTTTTTTTTAAAAATGTAATAGTTCATCCATTAGAAATTATTTCAGCCAAGTACTGTTGACTAATATATTCCTAGTGATAATTCTGTACAGCTCCAGTTTCTTTATTACCTTTATTTGAACGTTCAGGAGCTCTTTGATGCGCTCTCTAGCAATTCTGTCCGACCCCATTTTTTCTTGTCTTGAGGCTGGAAAAGACTAGTCTCTTTTCACATCATGACATCCTGCCACCATAAAAAAGTTGTGGAAGTTTCAACCACAAGTAATAGAGGACTGTAATGCACGTTGTGCATTACCCCACTGCAGAGTTGAGTTGGATTAGAAGTTTTTCTGCTAAATTTAACCAACTTTTAACTTAGCATTTCATATAAAATCCTTACTGCTTTTAAATGAAACCGGGAGAAAGGGAAAGTCAGAATTATAGAATGGTTCAGGGTGGGAGGGATCTCAAAGATCATCTACTTCCAATCCCCTTGCCCTGGGCAGGGACACCTCCCACTAGACCAGGTTGCTCAAAGCCCCATCCAGCCTGGTCATGTGGAAGGAGGGGGAAGGGAAGAGAACTCTAATAACCTTCAGATGCTGATAGTTCTAATCATAACAAAGGACAAAGGTAATTGCAGTCTTGCTGGGATGACATGGTTATTTTTAGATGAGTTAGCAGACTTGCCTCTTTGAAAAAGAAATAATCAAAATGGTGACAGAAAAAAAATTTCTTGCATTGGCTCACAATCTAGTTCTGGTTCTATTATCTCAATTGTCTAGAATTCAAAAGTGGATATTTTTCTATTTGGAAGCCAAATTCATTATTCTGCAATTTCTACAAGACAGGCCAGATTTCAGCATCTTACTGAGCATTCTCATCTTACAGTCTGCTCTTTTAACTTCAGAATCAAAGACACACATCTTGGTAAATTAAAATGTGTCCAGTGTAAAACAATACCAGGAAGGGGTGAAGTCTATGAAGTCCAAACCCTGCAATACATTATGTTACGACTATATGGGCTACAAACACTGTTCTGTTATACACAGGAATATGGAAACGAGCAGATGCACTCTGAAGGCTTTAAGTCTTCCAACATCTGCCTCAAGATATAGTCCTGTGTACCTATACTCCCAGTGACTTCAACCTGTTTACAGTCTGTTTCCATGATTTTTTTTTAAACATAGGTCAAATCACTGTACAGTGAGCCCTGTCAAAAAGTTAAGACTACGTTAAGGAAATTGTTGTCAAGTAGTTCATGGATCCCCATGGGGCTACCAGCAAAACTTCACCATAGAAAACAAATGTTTAAATCTCTTTACCTTTCTTTTGCTTTTCCTTGTCTTCTGTTTCAGGTTTGGTTGCCATAACTTCAAACAAGGTCTTCAAGATACTTCTAAGATCACTAGCATAGTTTGTCTGCAACTGGTCAGCAACACCTAGGGGTTTGAGAAAATGGGAAACCATTACTAGACTATTACACTGCCCTTAAAAAAAAGTATTTAAATTTGTCTGTTGCTACCAGTTATGGCCTCATATTTATTTTTGAGGGGATCACTTGTTTGTGTTAGGAATAAAAATTGAACATTTAAACTAATTTTCCATAATGGTCAAGTTATATTCTGGCCTTTATGCTGCCTGCAGTTTGATACATATCTTCCTTATCCTTTGGTGGAAAACACTGAGAGATTCCTTTTGCATCAAATTCATCTGCTGCATCAAATTTCTTCCCTTGAAGACATGGGGCATCACCAAGGAAGCACTTTTAAGTCACACCCGTTGCATGCCCAAACTCTTCATCACTACAGGTCTAAGATGTCTGCATCTCTGATTCTGTAAGTTGGTGCCATCAGGTAACAGGTCTTTCTAGATCAGTTTGCAGCTTAGGCCCCAAAACACAGCCTTCCTGCAACTTCATCTCCAGTCCGTTCTACCGTAACTTTATGTGCACAAAAAAAAAAAAGGATTAATAGCTTTTACTTTCAGATCAAAAGGATACTCTCATACCTGAGATACAGACAAAAAGGCGGTGAATAAGATCATTACTGCCATGAAATCTCGATCTGATCTTTTCTCGGGTGGCAATTTTAGCAGCCTGCAATGCGAGCTGGATTTCTTCCTGATCAATGTCATCAGATGAACAAGAACTCGTCATTAAACTACTGTCAGAGAAAAAAAATATGTAAAGAAAAGTAATGTAAATCTCTACTCAGTTGTTCAAGATGTTCAGCAAATCTTAAAGGATTTATGACTCAGGCAAGACTCTATAGCAAACTGGGACTAATTGCTGTAAATTCTTATTGAAGTTAATCAACATGCAATCAATCACCATCACACTTGATTTTCACTCTGTGGCATAGCTGCAAAAAACTTGGGCAGAAAATCATTTTTCTGTATTTTATTGCGTTTTCCTTAGCTATTACAAAGTGCTGTGCCATTTTTCACATTAACTTCTTCTAAAAGCTCGGTCCTGAGACCATAACTCCACCAAAAATCTGAAAGACGAATATCAACCTAAAAATGAGAAGGTCAGTTCTGAAGTCAACTTAGAAATTTATTAATGTGGAAGTTAATTTGAAAAAAATAATTTCTGAATTATGTTGCCTTAAAATAGCGAGAATAGGATCTAAATATAACCTTACGTGAAAAAAAAATTGAAAGAAGGGTGATAAAACATAATTTACACAGCGGAGACGTAGATTAGTTCCCTTATATACCTAACTGTAGAAATTGCTGAAATGTCAAACTATTGTAACAGAATGGCTCATCAACTCCAAAGAGATTAAAATGCGTCACCAAACGTCTACTAGAGATTTAAATTTTTTTTTAAAAACCAGATGCACAGTTGCCAGGCATTTCCACTCTCCCACCCCCCAACTGTTTATGGAGAGGAAGCTTGAAACAACCTGAGACCACAGGGAAGCTTTGGTGGGAATCTAGCTCCTTCAAGTGTCAGGAATTATCTGATTTGTAAATCAATATTTTATTTTATTTTTTTAAAAGAGGTACTTAGGGAAAAAGTAGCACTTTGCCAATGGAAAAACCCCTAACTGAGAGTACAGCACAGGATGTAATCACATAGAAGTCCTAAAGATTCACGGTGTTGATGGAAGGAGACATGCCTTCTTACTCTACTACATTCAGAGACAGATGAACACTAAACCATTTCCCGCACATACTGGAAAGAAATTAATCTTGCCAATGATTACAAAAGACTAGAATATTTTACTTACAACCATACTTCAGCTGTTCAAAACCCCAGCACTCTTTACTACACAGACAACTACTATGTTAAAAAGAAGTTACTGACTGCATAAATAGCATGCATAATGAAAGAAGTAGTTTCTAACACATTCCAAGTTCAATCTGTTTTTATTAGGTGCAGAAACATTCACCACCTTGTAGATCCCACCCCTGCAGCAGCATGCATGAACAATTATTGCAGGATAAGACACATAGGTAACATTAATAATTATTTGTAGAAAAATGTTATGGCATATAGCTTTGAAATTCTACCTGTAGGCTATGCAGATAATCCTTTCAAATGTAAAAATGAATTTATCAGGCCATACAATCTTAAGAGCTCTACTAAAAACAGAACTGAAAATAAATAAATACTGGAGATTAGTTATTGACAGAAATAACAACGGAAAATGTGTAGCATGAATACCTTACCTGGCTTCCCATTCTTTCAAAGACAGAATAAAGAGCAGGCTTGCAGGAGACTCATTTTGTTCATGTTATCTATTGCTATGAACAAAAGCAAATTCTTGTAGAAAGATGTTAATTCTATGTTTACAGTTCCCTCAGCATCACAACCGACTAGGTTTATTAAAGATACCGAGAACCGAGTGAGAATTCTGTCTCAATTTTTCCTTTGCTTTTCCATAGGGGATATAATATATATATTATAATAGCAAGCCTGCCACTGTGGAAAGGTCTGTCTTCAAGACAATGAAAAGGTCATGTAAGAAGGTGGCTTACGAAGGAGTGAAGTGAAAGGCAGCAAGAGCCAGGAGGCGCTCCCCAATTCGCAATGGTATGCAGCAGATGATTGCCTATTTGCACAAATGCTAATATATACAGATAAAGGAGTTAGTCTGCCTTGCAACATGGCCAAATAACATCTAATTTTTTTCTTGTTTTTAAAGGAATTGATCTTACAGTGATATACACATTTGCACTATAAATTGCTCTCCAAGGCAAGCATGGACCTCCTGCCAGAGAAAAAAGCAGTCTGTGTGTGTAATTATATACAAGGCTCTCTTTGAAGCTCCCAATAAGAAAAACCTTAGTGCAGGGTAAAGCAGGGGTGCTGATTCAAGGATGACTATTCCCTCCAAATCACAGTTGAAGAAACATTTCAAAGTAAGGTGTTCAGTGGGCAGAGAGCTGTGAAGAATGCTTTTCAAGAGTATAAACTACTTAGCCCGTTCCCATTTTGCAGAAAGGAAGAAAGGCTCATTCCACAATTCTGACCAACCTCTGACCAATTCTAGTAATAATGTTTGCCTTTCCAAGTCTTCTCCAATTGGGAGGAATGCAGTTTTACCTACTTCCTAATTCTTCCAAGGAATGTGGTTTGACCTACTTCTGTTTCAGGCTCTTCTGGGTTAGGTTTTGTCGTGTGTCATTAAGACTGCTCATGTCCCACCACAAGACTGGCTGGAACTTTTTTGTCCTAAAAATCCATAGCACAGAGTACATACAAATTGCTTCACCACTGTGGGATGGAAGGTCTGCATGTATGCATACTCCCACTTATAACATATTTCCATATGCACAGTCACATGTAAAGTATAACATCCATACACAAGAGGTTCAGAAAAGAGGATATTTTGTATTCAGGACTGCTCGTGACATGGCAAAGAGAAAAGTGAACGTTCCAGAATAATTTAAAACTGGACCTAAGAATCACTACAGAATTAGAAATAATTACTCTACCTTTACCAATAGGACCAAGTCAGATTTAGATAAAAATGACTCTCACAGAATGACTAATGACCATCTGTTTTATACTTTAAAATATATCTTACTGTTAAAAAATGTAGCCAGAAAATTAATATTATACAAGCATCAGAAATACTGTAAGAACAGAAACACAGCAATTGTTTTAGTTAAACAGCAAGAGAGACTGCTTTTCTTCTAACAGGGTATCCCAAACAGCAGTGACTGCAACTATGCAAACATTAAAGATTCTCTTGATTTATTTTTTTAATTGGTATTACAGAAAATGAACCGGAATTTTGATCTACAGAGTTTATCTTACCTTTTCTCCAAATTATTCTTTCAAACAAGTTATGTTTTTAGTTCTGTAAGGAATACCATTCCTATTTGACCTATCTAACATGCATAATTTGGCTCAAAATTCTCAGCTGATACCAGATGTGTAGGAAGCATTTCATTAATGTCAGACTACACTCAGATCTGGAACGTTTCACTGCCGATATCTGCAGAACCAAGTACCACTGCAGAATATAAGCAGCCATACTAAGTAGCTAGAGACAACTCCTCAGTTTCACAACTTCTTGGTTGAAAGGAAACCTGCATTACCCAAGGAATTAGGTTAAGAAGAGATAAGACCAAACTAAGCATGGAATTCCCCTTGTGAAATGTTTATCATATAAACAATGCTTATCATGTGTTTATTTTTCGTACTGTAAAAACCACTGATATGTCTGAGAGTGAATATCAAGAAATAACACATTATGTAAAAGGTTGATTCCAAACAGCAAACCCGCTTATACATTATAAAGGAACAGATACCCTCTGGCAGATAGAATGAATTAGCTTTTTACCGAATTTGGCTAGCAATTTTAAAACTACTCTCCATTTGTCATGTTAGAAGAGTAGCAAGACTCTTTCAGCACTTTAAAGATGTATCTCTAGAACAGTTGTCTGGTGTCAAAGCTTGATGTTGAAATTTAGTCAAGTATGTACAAGCAAACAAAAAATAATGCAATTGTTCACAATATCATCTGTCACCTGCGGAACCAATCTGCTTTACAGCTTTTAAGTTCCAAAGGATACTGTGAGCCAGGTTAAGCAGTAGTATCCATACATAATGGAAATCAAGACCATGGAACAAGATTATGACTGACTTTCAGAAGTGGCGAGTCATTTTAGGTAACCATCTGTGATACCGTAGGCCTTGTGCTGAATTTGTTGGGGATTGACTCTCATCCAAAAACAGTGAAAGCAGCAAGGTCTAAAACTGAACAACCTAAGTCAGTTGATTCAAAGTTGGTCCAAATTTAAATATTTTACATTTCTGCTGAAAAATGAGTCAGTAGCAGTAGAAATCTGTGACCACTCACAGGTGTTTCCTTCCAAATCTGTCTAGAAGTATTTGGTCCATTAAACCTGAAATCTGCTCTGAAATGAATGCAGAATGCATGAGATTCTCTCGAAGAATTTCTCATTACTCACAAACAAACCCTCAGAGCATCATAAGTATGCATTAAATATAAAGCACTTGCAGATAAAAAGAATTAATAAGTTTACTGTATTGAACATAATGAATACAAAGAAATCAAATTATGTTTTCAAAAGAATAATAAGAAACATCTTTAAAAAGTGGTTTGATTTCATTTGTTTTTAGAAATCTTAGATCAAAAGTGGTCACTATTTGCAAAGGAGTAACCCCAACATATCTATTCTACTTTAAATGATGCAATTATGTCACCAGATTTAATAGAAAAGTAAGATCACCCTCTAAGTCTCTGATTTCAGGTAAAGTCTTTGATTACAACTAATTTTCAGATGAAGATTTCAGAAGATTGCTATTAGTGCCTTTAAACTGAGAGTGCTCAAGTTCCAGTAACAGAAACCCATCCCAATGAAGTTTAAGAGCAAAACACTTCAAAACTTCTATGCACAATACTACAAATGTTTACTAGAAAAGTGTTAACGCATAATTCACTGACTATGCTTACACCATTCGTGCTATACAAACACCTGTGACATCAGTGATAACTATTCACTTGCTCTGGAAATCTCCAGCAAACTCACCATGCACAGGCAGAAGCAGTATGCCACCATTTGCAGCAAAAGAAGCTGCTGTAGTGTGAATGCAAAGCTTGTGAATTCACTTACGGTGACTTCAAAATCCATGTATTAAATAGTACTATTCTTATCCAGAGGTTTACCCACTTTGCAAAACCAGAGCAATGCATTTTGAGACAAAGTTGCTTTTTAGGAAAATTTCATACATGCCATATGGAAGCAAGTGCAATACCTTCTACTGTAAAGAAATGTGACAGTTTTGCAGGTTTTCTATGATTTCACACATTCCTATTTACACAAAAGGACATTACAAGTATAAACCATGCTGAAAGTTTTTACAAAGGGAGTGTAGTCCAATTCTTACATATCAATTATAGTTCATTAAAAGAATGATAAGAGACTGCCCACAAAGGATAAAACAGTGCAGTTCCTTGGACTTAAATGACATAAGATCATTTGCACTAGTTGGCCTTAACAAATCTCATGTCCGTTACTCAAAATGCCACACGTTTTCAATAACTAAGATACAGATACATACATGTATAGCTATATTATGTACAGGAATTTCCATATATGCTTTGAATATTCTAGTTCTTGTAATATTTCTTAAAAAAAATGTTATCATGAGCTCCTTGGCTTTCATTTTTGTTCATACAGAATTTAGCACAATGGCCACCTTATGCTCTGTGTAAAATATCAGTAACAGACACTTTTTATCCAATCTATGATATTTAAGTTTTTTTTCTTCTCCCATCTGATTTTTATCATACTTTAAGTAAATAAAAACACAAACCCAAAACTTCTGCAGGCAAATCTCTATTGTTATTGTCTGCATACAGTTTCTGAAACTACTTCGGTAACTGGTACATTCATCCCACTGATAATCGGTGTAGGCTGTAACTGGAAACCCCACCACTAACCTGTCAACCTGTCTTTCCTAAGTTATTACTCTTACTTTTATACTTCATAAGGCTATAGTTAACTCTGGGTTCCAATTTGAAAAAAAAAAAAAGAAAAAAGAACAAAAAAAAAGAACAAAAAAACAATAGTTGGGGAAAGACAAAGGTTGTATACATGGGGAATGACAAGAGGAAAATGACAGGGGTTTGGCAAAAGAAGTATGACTATGGAGCAGTAAAAAAAAAAAATCACTTCCCATTCCACTTTTTGTAGTACCTCTGGCGTTTCTTTTTGGTTACTCTCATAAGAAACACAACAAACAGCAGGTTAAGACCCTTTGGTTTCTAACATGTACAGTTTTGATATGGTTGGAAGGAAAATTGTGAGATTAATGGTTTCTTATAATTATTTTAAGTGAAGGGGGTGGCTACACATCGAATTTTAGAGTCATTTAAAGCAAATCCAGAACATGTCTTATTATTTGAATAATAGCATATACTTATTTAGCTAAGGACTGTATTTTAAGGAATGACCCCAGAAACTACATTTAAAGCAGACTAAAAAAAGTTTGAATTCAGAACTTAATTTCTTGACTTTTTAACCCTAATATTTTATTAAGTCAAGAGGGTTTTTAAATGCAATCACCTAGGTATTTTCTATTTTAAGAGAAAAGGCTAAAGAGGGAAAAAAGACTCCAACACATAAAGTGTTCCCAAGTCTTCAATACTTTATCTTGAGAAACAAATAATACAACTGCATGCAAATCTCTCTCAGGAACAATCTAGCTAGGCACCACCAGGAGTGGACTTGACCAGACTACAGTATTATCACGTATTAGCAATGCCCAGCTCCATACATGGTAGGACAAGCCCCATCTGCTGTCAACCTTTTGAATTCCACAGCAGGGGAATTATTTTTTCATATATTGCAAGATTTGCAGAAGCCCATTCTTAGATTCTTTTGCCCCAGGAGATGGGGGCAACCTGAGGTCAGCTGATTGAAATAAATCATTTGGCTAATGGGATTAGCCACATGTCCTAAGTGATACCTTCAATCAGAAAAAAATCCTGAGTATTGAAGACTGCTGAATTTGAAATCAACAGCAACAACTTCTGCTCCACACCCTGGCAGCTTCTGCAGCTGCCCACTCCACTGGAAGAACATCTTATTGAATCCTTCCTCAGCTCTTCAAACCTCAAACTGCAGAGCATTCTCGCTGTACTTACCATGTTGGACTTTTCAAAAAAACCACAGCTTTTGAGGCAGCATCTTGCTAAATGATCCACCATAAGAAACTACCTAGACAACTGGCATATTCAAACTCATTATCACTCTGGCCTGGGTTTTCAGAAGAATGCAAAGGCACTTTATTTCAAATGGGAATTAAAATAAACAACATTGCCAGTGCAGGATTTATCAACTGTAACGGTGCTCACTCCCAAATAGCTTTTTTCAGGTTATTATAGATAAAACTTCTGTAAGTTATTTGTTCATATGCAGTCTTAAGTGCATTAGTAATCAATAGGGCTCCTTTCTAACCATCAAATTTAATGTCAGATACTTGCAATGTACTACATTTACTGTTTTTCTTAAAATTTAAACCAAAAAGGGATAAAACCTGCAAGATAAGGATATTGTAAAATTCAAGAAAAAAACAGAACTGAAAATTAAGAAGTTAGAATATTGCTTAAGTTCTACTAAGGTTTTCTCAGTTCCACCATGGCTTTTTTCTCTAAGACTTCCTTGTAATCAAACATGCATTTAAAGTTCACATACGTTCACTCACACTGCAGAAGGACAAATAATACCAGATTAGAACACAGAAATTTTAAACGTCAAAAATAATCCTGAACTGGAAAAACTGAAAGTGAAAAACAGAGATAGTATAGCACTTACGAAGAAATGCTATGTAATATCAGCTCTGGTATCTGATACAGGGATAGAAACGCATCGGTTCCAGCTTTTACACCTTATCTAGAACCCGACACAGGACAGACAGACAGGATACCCGATGCCGGATACAAATACTCCCACGGGCAGTCATTTCATATAGCTCTTCAGCCATGTCCTCTGGGATATGCAAACAACTATTCTGTATGGCATAGTAAAAAGTGAATTAATTTAGCATTCAATTCCAGCAGACGTTGTCTTGAGTTGCAACTCCTGCACGTGGCAGAGAGAGATGGAGAAGCAGCACTGAGAAACGTTTTCTAGCAAGAGGAACTCTGAGGGATATGGAAACTTATTAGCACAATGTTTTCATATCACCTCCATCAGTTCCCTCAAAAAATAATACAGAACAACCAGCTGAAGCATTAAAGCATACTAGAGTCTGGGAGAATCCTGCAGGAATTCTGTATTCAGCCATGGGAGCCAAAGCTGAGAAAAGCTAATTAAAGTATTAGGTAGAGCCTTAAGATTTTAATTAGAAAAGAAAGCTTTCTCTTCATTTTTCACCTTCAATGCCACTGAAAGTATGACGAAATCCTCTCTTTTTTCCTCCAATATAATTGTGGTTTTACAATGTATCTTGGTTTTAGGCATTGCCAAAAACTGCAGTTACTATAGTGATTTCAGTTCATTACACATAATCTCAAAACTCCCAAACATGCTATTCTAAGGGTTTTTTTGGGGGAGAAAAACCAATCTGTAAAATAAAACCTAATTTCTGAAAGCTAGTAATTTTTGTTCTATTAGTAGCACAGGGAACACCAAGTGACATTCGACAACAGATTTTTACACATCGTTAAAATGAACATGATTATAAATGCGGACAAATTACTGAAAATGAAAATTACAAGTGAGCTATGTAGAATGAAGAACACAAACCCATTATGATCACTTTTGTAGTCTCCAGCCAGATGATACGCCACCTGGAATACAGCCTCCAAATGGCAAATTTTGGGGTGACTACCAATTTTGCTAGAATAGAATTGTTGCTTCTGCCACTGATGCTAGTCAGTTTAAAAATATTGCCCAATTTCACTTGATTTACACAGAGAGGAACATATTTTATACTTAAGTTATTTCAACCATATTGGATATTTTAACATTGCTAAAATATGAAGTTTATCATTTTAATAGGGAAAAACCAAAAAAACTTCGAACAACTGAATTTTCACCTTCCCACTGTAACATGCAGTTCACACAGGCTGCCTGGGTTATTCCTTGAGAAAAAAAATCAGCATCAGTTACTTGTTACTGAAGACAAAGATACGCATATAATATACCCAAAAATACCTTGTGGAATTTCCTAAAAGGGAACACTATAGCTTCGAAAATGCTGCACCATTTGGAGATTTGATTTTTATGTCTTGCAGGGTGAAGAACAAGATAGGCATGAAACAAATCAAGGAGAATCCTGGCGGTGAAAAACTAGAGACATCTGCTTCAGTTACATACATCTCGCTGACTAAAATCATAAGCAAAAGCTGACAGACCTCATCAACGCTGACTTTTTTGTTTTGCTGGTACTGCTCAGCTGGTTGTTGCGGCAAGGGATTTAGCAGCAAAGCATGAAGATTGTACACAGCAGCCTGTTTATGACTGTATTAATATGCATATTAATTGCCCTCACACTGCTTGAGTGACAGAGCTACACAAAACAGCACAGACTCACAGTGCCTAAAACATACAGAGTCTGCACTTCAAAATTATTAGGCAGGAATAGCGTCTATTCTAGAAGTCGTTCTGATTTTCTCAAGGTATAAACCCCCTTCTCGTCTCACAGCTCTTCTCACTGAACTCTTATTTCCATGATTCCAGTACAGTACATGTAAAGCCAATACGAGCAGCCCTTCTCTAGTTATGCACAGTCATAACTGCGCATACCTTCATACGCATAAACTGCGTATAAAGAAGAGCTCTACAGAAAAAAGGAGGAAATAAAATCTACAGTAATGCATTAATCAAAACAAAAACGACAGTACCAAACATTAATGCAGAATTAATCTGTCATTTTTCCCAGCTTAAACAAATATAACCTGACCAAGTTAACGATGGTAAAACTGCAAGAGAGGAGATCTAGAGACACAGCTCATCAGGTAGACTGCGACACATCAGTTAAAATACATTGTTGTCCTCCACACTGTCATCTACAAGATCCCCAGAGTAGCTGCGGTCTGTTTATTAAAACTTGTGGGCATGTAATCTGTGCTGTAGCTTTGATAGCATAGATGAATGTGTAGCTCTGGGAAATGAGATGAAAGAACTCACTTGTATAATTCACAGTCCTGCTGAATGACCAAGTTATTTTTCCTTCTTGCATCCTCTTCAAGGCACTGAGTTCTACTGGTGAAAAAGCACAGTATAAAACCTGGTTTTGTAAGAAACTGTCCACCCATAAGAACCTGGCTTGGTCTGCAAGACAGGCAAGAAACTGACTCAGAGGTGATGCTCAGGGAGTGGTGAACAATGTTTTTTACTCAAGCTGGCAGCCCGTCACGAGTGGGAACCCCCAGGGACCCATACTGGCCCCCACACTGTTCAGCATCTTCCTAAATGATCTGGGTGATGGGACTGAGAGCACCATGACCAAGTTTGCTGATGACGCCGAACTCAGCAGTGAGGTGGACACATCAGAAGGGAAAGTCATCTTACAGACAGACCTGGGCAGGCTGGAAGAACGCGCTAGCAAGAACACTATGGAGTTTAACAGAGACAAGTGCAAGGTCCTGCATCTGGGATGACATAACCAAAGAGCCCAGTGCTGGCTGGGATCTGTGTGGGTGCGGAGCAGCCTTGCTGAAAGGGACCGGGGGTTATAGTGGACAACAAGCTGCACAGGAGTCAGCACTGCACCGCCGCAGCAGTGAAGGCAAATTGAATCCTGGGTTGCACTTGCAGGGACATTACCAGCAGAGATAAGAGGTGTGATCATCCCATGCCACCAAGTGCTTGTCAGGCCACACCTGGACTGCTGTGTTCAGTTTCAGTCTCCACAGTTTCAGACAGACAGAAAAACTGGAGAAGGTCCAAAGGCAGGCCATGAAGATGATGGAAAACCTGTCCTACAAGGAGAGACTGAAGGACTTTGGTCTTTTCTCCCTGAAGAAGAAAGAGAAGGCTCAGGGTGGACCTCATCACAGTATTCCAGTATGTAAAGGGTGGCTGCAAAGAAGACAGAGGCTCTCTTCACAAGGAGCCGCATGAAGAGGACAAGCTACACCAGGATAGATTTCATCTTGATATAAGAAAAAAATATTTTACACTAAGAACAGTCAACTACTGGAACAACCTCCCCAGGGACATGGTAGAGTCACCATTAGTGGAGGTTTTCAAGATGCGACTGGACAGGGTGCTAGATAATCTCACCTAGGCTTCCCTTCCCACAACAAGTTGGACCATATGATCTTCTGAGGTCCCTTCCAACCTGGGCTATTCTGTGATTCTATGAACCAACTGGCAAGGTAGCTTGAAACAGTCTCCTGCAAAACACCCTCTATTTCTGAAGCGGGTAATCAAAATTTCATCTCATTTATATACTAAGATGACATTTCCTGCCTTGTTTCACACGTGTATTCATACTAACAGGGATATACTCAAAACATGCAATAAAGTGATACCTTTCAACTATCTCCAGCAAGTCAATGACCTTGGACTCTGCTCACATGTACACAAATACAGATATTCTAACAGAAATAGCCAGATAAGTATCCCACTCTAATTGCTGGCAGACTCTTGCTGTTTTGGCATAGACTTGAGTCACAATACATTTCAGATACCTTGTTTTACAGACTCTAAATAACACAGTCTAAAACTTCACCACCCATTTTTGTAAATGCATAAAACTGTAGAAAAATATACCCCCAAACACCAATAGTTAAGCCACAATGACATATCTAAAATAAAAAGTGACTGCTGACCAGGAAAGGCATCTATTGTACCATTAAGGTTAGCTTTAAAAGTTATTATTTATATTTAAAGTTCTGATTTATTGGCACATCATAACCTTAAAATGAAGAAGCAGGCTTTACCATGTACTCTAGGCAGGCAAATGCTTTAATACAGATTCATCAGTATTTCTTCCTCCTTTGCACTCTTACACTAAAAACTCCAATGAAGCTTGAAATCAACTAATTGTAACTACCTTGTTCTTCTGTTGTCTCACCTGTTTTTCCTCATCATTCCCAAAACAACACTTTTCTTGCCATTTTCTAGCTTCAGTCTTCCAAAGAACTTAATGTCATTCTGGGCTTTAAGCATATCAAGTCATCTCATTCTGTTAGTGTACGAAAGGCCTTCACTTAGGTTTCTGCTCAAATTAAGGGTGCTCTCAGATCTTGCCCAATAATTCTAATGCATGTTGAAAGGTGACAAATTCCTGCAAACAGTTTATTTTTGAAAGCTACTGGCTGTACTACTTCCAACCCTGAAATGGATAAGATTCCAGCAGTGTATTTTATTAGCTGCCTATTTACAATTCAGCAAGCTATAGTTATATTAAAAATTGTTCTAAAAATTACATTTATGAAAAAGAAGCTATTAAAAATGAAAAACGGGATGGATTGTTTCCTGGAGCTAATATAAACAATGCCACTTCCCTGCCGTAGTTATAAACATCTGATTTCCACTCAAGTCAGCAGTATTATTCCACAGTCACACCGATACAACAAAAAAATTCTGCGTATTCTTGCGAGTCTGCATACACACACAGTTTCTCTGAAACCTTCTGAAATATGTGGAATACATTTATTCCTTGCTGATAAAGTTGACTACTGATCAATCTCAAGTTTAGATACCGTTTAATGAACTTAATGAATCTTCTGAACTGGGCTGAACATTTCACTTCTTGACCATCAGACCTCTGAGACTAGAAGGAGGAACCTTCTACACAGATCAAATACCAATGAAACAACCAACCTTTCCTGAGCAAAACCATTTGAAAAGCTCTCCATACTTTTTTTTTTCCAAATTGTGCTCTAGAAACCTTGAACAAGGTTTTAAAATGTTTTTCAAATTACTGTGTGAGCACAGTCAGTAATCAAAGTATGCAATCATAGTTCTGATTTAAGACTGAAAATTTTTGGCCCGGATGCATTTCAACAAATTACACACTTAACCAAGGCTTCCACTGTTCCCCACTGACTAAACATGGAACTTACAGCAGCAAAACTCCTAATTGAGGTATATCAGTTTGGTGCCTAAAATTAGATGGGATGAATATAGCTCAAAAAATTACATAGCGCTAGCTGATGATGGGAAAAAAAAAAACTAAGGCAGTAAATCACAGGCTGATTTGAAGCAGCCTCCTTTAACAGGTCCCAAATGGTTCCTACAGTCCTAACAGCTTTTTCCTTGCAATAAAAACCAAAACAGCAAACAATGACCCATGGGTTGGAATAGTGCTCTGGGATCCAAGGAGTGGGAATTTTCTCCCTGGTTCTCCATTTGGAAAACAATAAATGCATACATATACAGAATTCCATACATCCAATGCTTCGTTGTTTTGAATCCATTCAGACCATGCTATTAATACACTAGAAGTTCATTCAATACCCTGCGCTATTCTTGTTAAGCTGGTTTTGGTACTAGAATAGAATTGGTTTGAAGTCACTTGGGTATTTCCAAAGCACACCACAATCTGACAACATGACTTTCAGTCTCAGTATTGGTTATCTAACAGCACAAAGGAATTCCTTATGATTCATGGGAGGTTGAAAGGCCAAATAAATGCACTTCAATAATTCTATGTTTCATTAATTATTTTTCAGAAAAAATTGCAAATGTTACATTTAAATTTCTAATTTTTGTTAAGTGAAACCAGCAAGAAATTAAGTACATTAAAATAGTAAATATCAGAGGAAAAAAGAAAAAATCAAAAAAACAATTAGGTATTATTTTGGATATGCACATGACATCAGGAAGAACTTAGTTATTTCAGGTAAGAATATTTTGTAGAGATGGCCTTTGCAAGGAACATGTTTGTTGTTTAGGTAATACAGCATATAAGAAGAGGGTAGCCCCTTAAAAATAACATATTCTAAAATATAATACAAATAGTTGTACTGAATATTACATTTCTATGCACACAGAACTAGGAACATACTACTGTGAAGCAGTCTGAGCTTTTTTTTGTCTTTTATTAAGTTGTTAGAAGAACTTCAAACTTTTTTTAAAGTAAGCATTTCAAAAGGTGAAATTCATATCAGTATAGTCAACCAAGCACTTCGCTTTTTTTATTTTTTGGACCATAAACTACAATAGCTAGATCTCTAGTAATATCAATCAGATACAGAAAAATGGGCAGCTTAGATTTCTTGCATGAAACTCAGGGATGATACAATGCTATAGTTCAGTGGACAAAAGCCCAAATGTACATGTACAAATACCACTTTATAAATCAAACTTCAAGCAAAACAAAAAACTGAAAAAAGGGATAAGACAGAACTAATTTACCTAAGCATCAATACGATGGCAACTACAATACTTACACACAAAGTCAGCAGAGTAAGGCCTTGAAAAGAGGTTGTGCACCTAAGGAAGACTTACTTATTCTTGCTGCTCCAGTTACTTCTGAAGAATAACTGAAATTACTTCTATAGTCCATTCAGAGAGCCCTGTGTGAAACAGGCCCTTCGATGTGTTCAGCATTTCGAAGAGGGCAGCTGTTGCATGCAGGTAAATTGGGTTTTGTTTAAAGAACAGTCAAAAGGAAATGTATTTCAAAATGAAAACCGTGAAAACAAGTTTTAGTCACATCTTTCTGCCCTTAGTTTAAAAATACTGAACACAAAAAAAATTGAGCCTGAAGATGTGCACGTCCTAACAAAATACGTATTATTATATGTACTATTTCCTCTATCACTGCTAGAAGAGGCCTTTTCACCCCCCCTTGCTATCTGCAAACCTAGATAAAATTCAGAATTCCTGAAGTTCAAATGAAGTGCTGGATAGAGATAAACGGATGGGAAAGGGAGGACGAGAAGCAGTGGAAGATCTACCTCGATGGAAACAGTGGTATTTCAACCTGCCTGTACCAGAGTAATAACGTTATTGCATACAATGTATGCAATATATCACATACATATATGCTATGCATACTCACATTTCTGCTTTAGTAACATTTTTCTGCCCTCAACTTTATTCTTCTGTTCTTCTCATTAAGTGCTCTGAACAAAACTAATTAAAGTTAAAACTTTCATGCATTTTCAGAAGATGAAAATATAAATTAGTATTCTGACCAATTTTGGCCAACACCACTGTGGAAGTTAAATTATTGTTAACTGGAATGCTCCACTCTTTTTATTACCTCATTTTACTAATTGAAACAAAGTGGAAAAAACATGTTTTCTAGAAAGCCAAGACATCACTAAAACAAAGATTTGGTACTTTTCAAGCTAAAACCTGAAGTCTCTCTTAAGAAATGTTATACGGACAAATAAAAGGGAGATCACAGACATAAGTAATTTATTGCTCTATACATTAAAACTTTTCTGTAAATAGTTGCCTCAATTGCCACAGCACTGAAGAACACAGCTAGAAAAAAAAAAGCACCTGCTGTTCAAAAGGAAGAATACTCAGAAGTGTTGCTGTCACTTGATTGTTAATTCAATGAAAATTTTTAACCAAGCATAACCCAGTACCATTCGTCACATCTGACTGCGAAGTGATGTTATTACCTCAGAGCGTATATGCTGGAGAGACTACATGTAGTGACAGAAACACTCTCATAGTCACTGCTGGAGATGGAGCTGAGGGGGGAATCACGTAAGCCATCCTGAGAACTGAAAAAACATACGGAAACAAAATGAACTGCTGAAGCAAACAAAGATAAAAAGCAGAGCACTGTGATAACTCATGGCTTGTCACGGGTTATACAGAAATAAGAGTAAACTGGCAGTTATATTTTTGCTCTTCAGAAAAATTATACAAACCTATTCTGTTTTCTTCCCAAAACGGAAATTTGTCAAAATCAGGGGGCATACATTTTATAAAAATCTTCAATTTAATTCACATCATGCAGTTAAAACATTCAGGAAAGAACTGAGGATCTTACATTTTCATAGGGTATAAAGGGAATAGCATGCCCATGCTGCTAAGCGTGGTTTAAAGTTGTAACAAAGACATAACAAAACCGAAAGTTCATAAAGCCACTGTGTGTTTCGGGCATCCTAAACAATAAGCTTCAAGAACTGCTGAAATATCGTGACAAGTCTGAGCTAAGTTTCTTCCAACAGGAAGGAAAAAGTCTGTGAGAAAGCAGACAGCTGGCTCTTCAGTGAAGACGGTGAAGATAATGTACCTATTCCCACCCCTAAATTCGCTCCATTCCTAAAACTGCCATATATGTACCTCAAATTTTGTGCTTTAAGCCAACAGATGAGCAGGAAGAAGCAGTCCCACGGCAAACCACTGACACTTCATTAGAGGAAATCCACTATCTACTATGTAAAAGGATATGAATAATTTAAATGAACGGTACACAAGCTGTCTCTGGCAACCCTGGGCTAATGAAAAGCCTTTAAATAACACGTCATTTTAGATCTTACATCATATTATCAACATAAATTAGGATTAGAAGATTAAAAATAATTTCATAAGCACTACAGAACTACCTCGGAAAGACCAATTTTTTGTTTCAGTAACAGTTTACTTCTCACCTACTAGAAATTCCACAAGCTGAAAAAAATTAAATTATACTAGGTAAGAAAATATGTGATCTTGAGCTGAGGTATCAAAGCTGTATTGGCTCTAGGCAGTGCTGAAGAATCATTCGAGCCTGCTGAAATCAAATGTTCAGTCAACAGAAATCTTTGGACAACACAGAGAAACCTAAGAAGTGTCTTTAGTTAAAACAGATGTAACTATATAGGTCAGGATTATTTTACTTTACTTCTCCACAATTATTAGCAGATTTTTTTTAATGCTTTTTTGATTTGTAGGCATATGTGGGGTAGGTATTCAAACCAGCTACATTCCAAATTCTTTTCTTTTACCAAATTTACTATTGTAGCTATTTTTGCAGCTAGAAGTCTGGAAGAATGCTTAAGGGGAATTCTTCAAAGCAGCGTACGGAAGGTATGTGCTCTAATCCCACTAAGAAATAATAGGATTTGTTTGCATACCTCCCACTAATCACTTGGAAAATGTACCCCTTCATGTTCCTCATTTCTGACTGCCAATTTGAAAATAAATCCCAAGTGTACCATGCTTTAGTTGAAAGGAGAGCCGTCGCAACTGGAAAATAATTTTATCAGACTTGAACAAAAATCTATTTAACTTTCATTCGCTTTATATAATTTCCCTTGCTAATTCTGCTCATTATGAAGAGATATATGCATTTAAACAAAGGCTTACTCTTTTATAGCTCATCACCTTTACCCATCCAATCTTACAATATGGTCATGCTACTAAAATGTACTTTTACTATCTGTTTTATGGCAGCTAAATGATATTAAAAAGCCATTAGCATGTGATTTCACAGCATGATTGAGCAGGAGAAGCTGTCTTGCAAAGATGAAACATATTGTTCAGAATAAAGTAATCTTTGAACAGCAGAACCAGGAAACAAGAACAACTAGCAAACTCAGCACCTTCTTTTATTCTCTCTCACTTCCCTGCCATGTCCAGATTTTTCCAGTGTAACAAAACTGCCAGCTGATTTGGGTAGTAACGCTTTTTCTGAAAGATGTCAGGTTTGCTGTCCTTCGGGGCTTTCTCTGAAGCTCTGCCCAATTCTCTCAAGACTAGATAATATTTATTGTCAACATAGTCCCAAGTCACAAAACCACTTTCTATCCTGAGCTAACTTTGTGGAGTGGACACGGATGTTTCTCTGATCAGCTTACAAGCCTCATCTCATACCTCTTCTCCATACTTTTTCCCCCCTCATTTGAATCCTCTCTCACTTCTAACCAGTCGCTATCAGCATAACTTTTCCTCAGTGGTTCCACAACCTCACCTTTTTTAAGCCGTCTCTTAACACCATTTGCCATTCTAAACTGCTTCATAAATGCCTTCATTTTCCTCTACTCCATCTTTTACTTTGTGCACAAACCTGGCCATGCTGAGCCATCTGCTGATTTCAGGATTAGATATCCATCTGGTCAGTCATCATTTGGCAATGTAAATTGCTTGGACACACTTGACACAAAACCATGCTCACAAAGGTTAGTTTGTTGTAGTAAAGGATGTGCAGTTTAGACAATTACAACGTGTAAACATTTTTCTCACTCCTGTGTACCAATACAGATTGAATTTTTGTACCAGAAGTAATATTTATTATTTACAGTGTTTATTTCTGGTTCATATTCATACTGTAACTCTTCAGGTAAGAAATTCTGTGTTTATTTAGTACTAAGAAATGGGAATCCAATAACAATAACTCTGTTTTATACCTTCTCAGTGTTACCCAAAATAGCGCTTTTTTTCCCTTAAAAAAAAAAAACCAAAAAAAAAAACCAACTCCTGACATACTCACTGTATTCCTTCTCAGTACACACAGATTCAGGATACCTCTTTGTGGAACTTCCTTCTCATTAGTGTCTGCCTGAAGATTCGCTCAGCTTTTCTAAGATGCTGATAGATCCTGAGGTGAACTGACCTGCTTTTCCCAGTTCATGGTTCCTGTTATCAGCTGATGGCATGTGGTCATTAGCACAATTAGAAGAGAAGGTATGTGCATTCTGTAGCTAATAGCAGCTAACCCTTTCTTCCCACACCAGCCCACAGGCGACCTGAACTTCACCACCTCTTGTGCTCATTTGAAATTGATGCCATGTTGGACTGGCATGTTTAAACTGGGTAAGGTGGCAAAAGTCTGTTTCATTTGTGAGATCTTAAACACCTACAGCGCTATTTTAAAAATTACATGCTAGCATGGGATAAAACCAGCATCCATGCTCAAAATAGAATTCTTCAACACTTCTGATAAAAATATAGAATAAAGATTTGAGGCAACAAAGTGACACGGGGTGATGTGGCTGCCTCTTTCCATGGAATACTGGTAGACTGAACTAAGAATCTTTTATTTAAAGCTGTTCACCATTTTTTGTAACTATTCTAAGTAAAAAACAAACTGAAAGCCATCTTTATTCTGGTTTGTGTGCTTTTTTCTACTGGAATGTGTTTCCAGCCTCTTACATTTAATTAAACCTCTGGTTGTTTCAGGTGGTGGTTTCTTCATGAATGTTATTACTTGAGTTACAATTACATTCCATGTTACATTAGTTAATTGGCACAGATCATCTCTTTTCTGTCTCTCTCACTACGTGAGAGCTAACTCTAAAGCCTCACGTGTCATCTCAGCTATACCAAATCCATCAAATAAGTGGCTTTTAAAACTCTGTTTTACCTAGTATACTCATTTCAGGAATCTGTATGATGAGAGTTAACAGTTCACTGGGGCTGCATTTGATATATGGACCTAGTCAAAGGGAAACTGGTACAAAACACTGACACCTTTTATTTGCACACTAAGGCTTCACAACATCAGTCAAGTTATTGGATAGCGCACAAAATCAGTGTTCAACAGGCCAGGTCAAACACCGCCACTTAATTTGAGACTTGCATTGTTAAAAAAAATAAAAAGAAAAAGAAGGGGAGTAGGTATTAAAAAAAACTCATTTAAACTGAATCTGAATTTGGCCAATTGCACAAAGAAAAGAAACAGAACAGGAAGGGAACAGAAGCATTTCAATCAACAGCCAGATAAAGGACTGCTTAAGGGAAGTTTTGCAGTTGAAAGGCTGATACTTTGTTTCCAATCAACTACTATTTCCTTCTTGATGATGGGAAGTTTTCTTACTCCTGAATAGCTAGTTAAAAGACTAATCAATACAAGACACTAAGCAGACATGTTTTTGTTTATGTGAACATGCACAGATGTCCATTTATTTTTATGGAAAAGGCAACTTTGTAATGTAAAGACACACACAATTTTCTTAAGTCTTACCGTGATGGAACATTATAGGGAAAGCATAAATTTAAGACAATTAATCTAGTTAATTTGCATTGCAATATCAATCCGTTTAGTTGGTTTGGGGTTTGGTTTTTTTTGTTTGGATTTTTTTTGTTGTTGTTGCTTTCTTTTTTAATATAAATGCTAGCCATCCCAAATACAAATGCTTCTTCTATAAAGCTTTCATTTATAAAAGTGGAATGACTTCTCTTAAAGTTGTCATACTAAAAATGTGAACACAGGTCACATGTTGCTAAGCAGTGAATAAAATAAAATACCGGCAGAAAAATCAAAATTAGAAACCAACTGTATAAAACAGGTGTTCATCTTTTTACAAAGTCATTCTAATTACTGAGGAAATAAAATTTTGAATATATTACAATATAGACCACTGTAATATGTGAATATATTATATACAATTTTTGACTACAGAACTGCAACACTAAGAAATGGGACAAACTGAATACCAAGCTGGAGAAGAATAAATTATTCATCTTATTCTAGAATTGCAATACAGATCAGCAAACAGCAAAACATGCTTTTCCAAGGATGCCTCATTCCTCCTCCTTACACTGCAAAGCATATGGCACAATATTCTATTTTTTTAAGCCCCCACAAGTAAATGCAAACAGCGCCAGCATCTAACAGCCGATGGACACAGCTAGAGCCTGCAGAAAGCGTGAAGAAGGTAAGTTCTCCTCACTACCAATTTCAGCTCCTTTTGCCAATTCTCAGGTGCACTGTAAGAGGCTTCATCAAAAGTACGCTCACCACATAAATTAAGATCAAGGAAAATGGGGGAAAAAAATTGTATAATTTAAGCTAGACATAATAGACCTGCAGGGGAAAGGAGAGAAACTATGCTTAAGAATAATTTTTTATATCAGAACAGTCAGTATGTAGATAAACAAACACAGAACAGAACCAGGTATTAAAGACTAAAACATGAAAACACTAGCATTGCATGACAATATGAAACAAGTTGCCAAACTTCATCAAACACATAGAAGAACTATCAGTTTTACAAGGACTCTTCAACTCTGGAAAGAAGAGAGCACCAAGTATTTCCAAAACACCAAAGTAAACATGATCTTCACTCTTTGTAATTTTCTTTCCCCTTGGAAAAAGCAAGCAGAATACCATGACAGAATGAACATTTTAAAAATCTGCATAGCTTGCTTCCAGTTGAAAAAGAAAGAATACTAGATACAGATCTTAGATTAGCTTGATTTTAGTGTTAATTCATGTCCTTTTTTACCCCCAAACACCAAATGCTGCTTTATCATAGTTTTTTCATCTTCTGCACTATTCTTACATTATTTCCCCCCTTTAACAGTTTGTTTTGGTACATGACAACCTTTACTTATCACATTGTCTCTTCAGTAGATCAGATACTAACGACATCTTTGTTAGCATTTTTCTTGTATTTGCATCTCATTAATGCTGCTGCCTAAGACTCTCGGTGCCCTTGGCATTTTACGTCTTTGAGATACAAGCAAACAATGAAGAAAGACATAACATCAGCTACGACTTATAAACCAAAGCAATAAAGACATCTCAAGTAGAAGAGTATTTAATCTGTACTTTAAACTCCACTGAATATTGAGGCTAGATAGAGAAGCCTGAAATACCAGGTATTTCTGACTTAAAAGATTAATTACAGTAAACTTGACTGGATCATTGAAATTATACCTATAAATAATGTCATATTGCATAGCATAAGAACTGATTTACTAAAAGAAACAATTTGTGTCATCACATACACATTTGACAGCTGCTTGACTCAGACAAGGGAAAGAAAATTTTCTTCTCCTAGTTGGCGACTTACAGTAACTAGAAAGTAAATACATTTATCAATTTGATGAATGAGCATATCCTGCAGCTATTCCACATATATTAGATTGCTTATTGTTCTAGCTAATGGGTCCATCATTCTGAAAATAATCTACTGCCTCCAACATTTCCCCTATGGTTAAGTTGGCATTCACAAACATGTAATAGGGAGTAGTCACAGAAGCCTAATGTGATCTTCCATTTTAAAAATACCGTTGAAAAGCAGTGATTAGTCACCGCCCAGGCAGCATGAGTAAGAAAAGGTCCACGAAGTTCTGTTTTGTAACTCAATTCTCTCTTTTACCGATAACATGACTAGTGATTCAGAGGCAAAACCAAAAACTATATATAGATATCTTATGTATGAGAAAACTAAGGACCTACACCCGTACAATTTTTTAATCTAGTCTTCGGTAGATCCCCAGCATCTCCGTCTCTCACAGAATATACTGAAGTAGTTACTATCAGAACATTTCCAAATAAAGGAACAACAATCTAGTAACAAAATACCTCCAACCCTATTTCTCCACTTCTGCAAAGATGGAATATTTGCCAATTAATAACAGATGTACTGCAGTCTCAATAACAAATAGGGAGAATTAGATGTAATCGAAGTAACTATGGAAGAGGCTATGGTGAAAACAGACAAACCCCACTAACTTGTTAACAAAAAATTCAGAAACATTCACCAAAGAATTTTAGGAGAACAAGAACGAATCAGATGATGAATTATTAACCTCTCATTTAAAACTTCCTTGATGCCTGGAGTTTAAAGGTGGCAATCTCTAAACATAAAAAGGACTCCAAGGGAATTCAAACAACTCTAATTCTGTGAGCATGATGTTGTACCAAGAAACTTAATAGAATATATCAAAAGCTAAAACAGGTAGACAATAATGTGAAGGTCTGACTGGGCAGAAGTAACACAACTTCTGCAGAAGGAACTTCTTGGGAGCTTTGTGAACAGGTCAAGGTACTTGACCTTGAAGAATGGTGACTTGGCTGGCAGCCTCTGGATTTCCAAATAGGTTCCGCATACCTCACTAGAGGCTCTTATGAAAACTAAGGAGCTATAGCATAAGAGGAAGGGGCCCAAAATGGATAAATAATTCTTAACCATAAATAGGGAGGAGCTGTTAAACAACCACATCTCAAAGGAACACCACATCACAGCTAAAGTTCTTTAGGACCTTGGAGGTTTTGTTTTCATGTATGACCTGCAAAAATGGAGAGAGCAATGAGGTCTGAAATGTTGCTACTGGTGCAAAATTATTCAGGGTAATAACAACAAGAGCAGACTGAAGAACCGTACAGGATCTTCAAGTCTGAATAACAGGTAATAAAATGGCAAGATGAGATTCAAATAGTAAACACAGGGAGAACAATTTTAGCATCAGATATAGAATAAGAGCCTCTGAACTCACGAACAGGATCTTGGGGCTTAGTTAGACAACTTCAAAAACATCAGCTCACCATTTGGCAAAAAATGTGAAGTCAAATATTGGGAGCCCTTGGAAAAAACAACAGAAAATAATTATGCCACTGCGCAAATCCATGGTTTACAAATCCAAGGAAGTGTAGTTCTGATTCACTTACCACTAAGAGGAAATAGTACAATTGAAAAAAGTTTAGAGAAAGACAAAAGGAATGATCAAAGCTATGGACAACTTCTCATCAAGTAGACTGTGACTCTTCCAACCTGAAAAAGCAATCACACAGGAAAAATTGTGACTGAGGTCTACAAAATCACAACCAGCGCAGAGAGGCCAGGCAGGAACTAGGAGCCTTTCAATGAAGTTGTTAAGAGCCAGGTCCAGAGCAAACAAAAGGACACAGAGGAACAGGAACCTACAGAACTCTTTGTAAAAGGACAATTCTCATACAAAGTTTTTACACAATATTAACAAAGGCTGGACAAGCACGTGGAAAAGAGGTTATTACATCCATAAATCATGTGAAGCTGAAAAAGATGCGCATATATACATATATATATATGATTTAATCATATTTTGCAGACTTGTTCTCACAAATTTCACTTAATATCCCACCCACGGCAAAAGTTAGTAGACAAACTGTCTGAGTATTGTAAACGACGTATGATTTGTCAGGACACTAATTAAACATACAGTAATTACTTGTAAGCAATATTCCACTTGAAGTGTTGCAAAAGCATGAAATGTCAAAGGGATTTGTGAATGACTTCTTAAAATGAGGTCCATTCATAAACCCTGTTGTAAGGCCTTGCAAGCCTAAGATCACACACACTCAGAATAATGAGGGAGATACAATTACTTTCTCAAAAGTTGAGTTTTATGCACACTAAGTTGTGTTTTACCTGTAAGAGGAATTAACTCCAGTGCAAAGAACTCTTCATTCTTTTTCCACTACCAGCAAAAATATTTCATAATTCAACTGGTATGTTATTAAGCTAATGTTTATTTCTGTAGCCTTTATATTGTGGTAATGTTCCATGGTTCAAGCTACCCCCACTGTGTTATCCTGAACTCTAAACACATACAACAAAGAGAGATCCTGCATCACACGTATAAACTCCGTAGAACTGACACAGTAAGGCACAAAGGAAGAAGGCGGTCACAGAAATACAGAACACAACAACTTCTAATTTATTTCTTCCCTCTGCTTTATAATATTAATACTTCAGGGAAACTGAAGACATTACTCACTACAAAGCAGGTTATCCTCTAAACAGTAAAACAAAATTAAGCCTGGTTTTCTACTGATGTGTGTAGGATCGCTAATGTCTAATCAAAGTTGAGCTGAAGCATAGCATTTTCTTTAACACAACTATTATTACGGCGCCTCCTCGTTATCTAGTTCCTTATTGTCATTAAATATGTAGAACGTTAATCCATGACCTCTGCTCTTCTATCAGCTCTGTCTGAAATGGTTCAATAGGTTTAAAAGCTGCTTCTGCACTCTACTAGGCTCCTTCAGCACACAGACATTCACACATACACTCGTGCCCACAGGCAACATGATCAGATCAACCCCATTCTCTCAAATGAAGCTAAGGTAAGATGTGTTTAGATCCCAGTTTGATCCTGTGCACTAATGCAGAAGTTAACATTTTAATATCTGCCAGACACACTTTTCCTGCAATAAAGCGTTTCTTTATTGTACTCCAGCAGAGTACAATAGAGGCAATGACACACATAATGTTTAGCAGCAATGCACTCTGTTACGTTAAACTAGTACGATTAGTGTACTTGATTTCAATGACATAGAGACATTATACGATTAAAATTCAGGTGTTCTCCAAATGTTTTCCAAAAAAGCTGATGAAGTCCAATAAAAAGATACTTGCATTAAAAATGTGTATTGAAAAATTCCTTAATCCTGCCAACATACTATCTTCTTTAAAATCAACATTAATTATACACCAATCAATGAAGTACAAGGATATAGGAATTTATTTACATGTTAGCTACTACCAAAACATCAAGTTGCTCTTACCTTGAACTAGATCTTGACTTTACATCTTCCTTTGCTGTCCTTTCACTACTAGCATCTTCATTGTTATCCAGCTTTTTCTCACATAGTTGTTTTCTCTTCTCCCACTTCTGCTGATTTGAGATGCTTTCTGCTTCTCCTTGTGAATCATTTTCTGCTCCTACCTGTGAACCTGAGGAATGTGCCAGGCACTTAGAGGAGATCGGCAGTCTTTGCTCTTCTCTGCCAAAGTCTCTTTCTGCTAACAAAGCAGAAGTTTCGGGTTTTAACGTTTCCTGTGCAGGGACTGAATTGTCCAAGTTATCTACATGGTCCATTTCCTTAGACTTTACTAATGTGTATGAAGCATTTACAACACCCCCTGCAGAATGTTTAGTCTTTAAACCTTCAACACTGTCCTCCCTGCTGTCTTCACAGCTGCCACAACACACACAGGAATTAATTAGACAATTTGTGGCAGCTATACTGAGTTTATGGGATTCATCCTCCTCCTCATTTGCTAATGGATTAGCAGATCCAGGAACACAACTAATAGCTGCTTCTGGAGTTGTTACTGGGGATTCTGAGCTAGAGGGAGATTTAGGATTGAATATTACAGTAGCAGATATTTTCATTCCCCCTGTCCTGTGAGCTATCACTTCTGCCGTTTCTGCATCATCAGCATACGCATCCCAGCCATTGAGGTATAACTGTGAGTCCGGACCTTCTAGACAACTACATGAATTCTGAACTGAAATGCCAGACATCTGTTTGCTATCTTCAATATTGTTATTATTGCTTAAGTCACTTTCAGCATCTTTTAAAAGCAAAGTTTCCTCTGTCTGATGGCCGTTCTCGTACAGCAAAGCATCTCTGTATTGCAGGTTCTGTT
This sequence comes from Dromas ardeola, assembly GCA_013398915.1. Lineage (NCBI taxonomy): Eukaryota > Metazoa > Chordata > Aves > Charadriiformes > Dromadidae > Dromas > Dromas ardeola. Next base: position 178,812 of record VYZM01005355.1, read on the forward strand.
TTGAGTCGTGGCAAGGGTTATTCACCCAAGCAAAAGTATCACTTACTGAATCCAACCCAGCAAGAGCTTCTCCTGCTCCATCTAGGTCATCCATAAAAAACACTCTGTCCTCATCATCAGTTAAATTGTCAAGATGGTGTCTTGTTGGCGAAGCCTCTGTGCTAGAGCTATTTCTTAGGCTAGGTCTGCGAGCTGGAGACTGACAGATGCTTGGAGGGGAAAGCAGAGAAGACATTTCATCTCCGACTCTGTGTACCATCCTATTCAGCTGTTCCAGCTCCTGTTCATCATACTGCATAGAACAAGCCAGCTCAGCCTCTGTGTTTTCAGCTTTTGCTGAAAGCTCCTTAGAAGGCAAAGTCGCAGTTATGCCCGGTGTAATGATAGAGGGTACTTCAGGATCCGCTCTGACAGGAAAATCCACATCTTGAGAGATGCAGAGGTTACGTTCCAGTGTGTGCAGTTCATCCTCGGTTAATGTCTGAAGTAGATCCCTGAAAATGAAGAAATACACACATCACTTTGCATTTACAATCATAGGAGGCATTGATGCTACAGATTTTTAAAAAAAGGTTTTACTGTTAGTACAGAAATCCAGAACTTGGGGGCACAGAGTACTTTCAGCTCTGTAACTCAAAGCACATTTGACATTCATATTCAGAACACATGTGATTGCAGATGCCTGAATTTGAGATTCCTCATGCAAATACAGGGCATCAAGCAATTTACATCCTTGCAATGAAGCCCCAAAATAAATGAAAACACACCCAAAAATGTATCTTTCCCCCTCTCCATCTACGTATAGTGAAGGCATTATCCAAAATTAGATATATTTTGTCACTTTAATATTTTAATTCACAAATTTGACTTAGATTAGCAATTTGCCATCCTTCATACTAGATTCTGAAAATAATTCTGCAGAAGAGTAGCGCAAAAGTTTCACAACATTATATTGTCAGATAAAAAGAATCCCTTAAAAATAGTAGTATCGCTTATGCAATGCTGATGTTCACTGAAACACAGATTGGAAGTTGGCTTTCTCCTGCCTCAAATACTTAACTCAGTCATTAGGGAGCTACACTTCTGCACGATGTTAAGAATCAGGCAGGCCGAAAAGCAAACATTTAGTATTTACTAAACCATGTTTTCCTAGAGATATGCAGCATCCCTAATGTTATCAAGTGTGCTCAGCATTGTAGTTTAGGACCACAAGCACCTAAAACCAAAGTGTTATTTAAGGCTGTTATGGTTTAGTACTTTAAAACAAATCCATAGACACAGCAGCACGTAATTTTAGGCCTGAATTTGATTTACACTATGCTTCTCAATTAGAAACCAAATATAAAAATATCCTCTGTCAAGAACTGCTGTCAACGTTTTCAAAGACCAGCAAGTATATTTTAGCATTAATGAATGGATGGGAAAAGCAAGACCTTCTGCTTAAACAGACGCTTAGAGTCCATTATTCCTCATGTGTTTAGAAATCATTGGCTAGCAGGTGATACAGAGCTGACATCATCATAATAATAATGATAATAGTAATATGCACATATTAAAAGAATTCCCTTAAAGGAGTACTTTCAGTCTGAACAAGTGCACGAAAAACACCCCAGAGAAACATCCAACACATCTCACATCTTGATTTCCAGTCAACAGCTTGCATTTTAAATTAAGTCAAAGACAAAGTATTTTTCCAAGTACTATCATTAAAAGATCAAATTGCCCAAAAAAAAACATCACTAGTATCTGACTTGAATATCTGCTACCCTACAATTTAAAAAAACATAAAAGTTTAGATAAGCATGCTTAAGTCAGAATAAGTATAGAATATACATTTTTATGATTATGTACATTCCATACACTCAAAATCTTTATTTAAAAAAATAATCATGCTTTCATGCATATAAGAGTTATATGACTCTGAAAAAATCCTAAACCTACGGAATAAGTACCTTACAAGAACAACTGCACCATCATATCCTCCCTTTTTCACCTGTTTCCACATTCTCTATTAGAGAAGTCAGTATTTCTTTAAATCATTCCACATGCATCTTCAAGTCCGAAGTTTTACAATTTTTTCAGTCAAATGAGTAAGAAAGGAAAACGGGCAATCTTTGTTAGATCCACTTACCTAATAAAGCTATAAACCAGTATTGCTATCTGGCAAACTAGAACATTTTAAAATACCTTTACATTCCTTTCTTTCGTCTAAACAGTATGTAATGATACCATCTCATTACTAAGATCTTTTATTTAAACAGTAATCAGTGTAAGAGTAAGAATTTTAACATCACCATAAAAAACTGACAGAGAATGGTTTCAGTCTTAAGTTCAACATAAAAGTAGCTGTATTATAATTTACTTTTGAAATAATTATACCAATATAATCAATAAAAACATAGAATAACATTACTTTTGCCATGAGGCTTTGCATTACAAATTTTCAGTTTGTCAGTTTTTACAGAAATGCTGTGATGTAGGATTTTATAAGCAGAAACAAAGTAATGGGGGATTTTAGAAACAGTTGGGTCTTTAATTAAATAACCTACAAAAAACAGTGTTAGCACACAAACACAACAATGAAGGGTTTAAGCTTGTCCCTCACTTACACAAAGATATTAAAAACTACAATATTTCTGGGTCAGGCCAGGGTTCATCAAGTAGAGAAGCATGTCTCTGATACTAGATTCTAAGGAAGAGCATAAGCACAGGACAAGCACACATGAACTTGTCTGAGTGCATCCTACTGGCTTCCAGCAGCCTGTAGCTCAGGGATTTCTGTGTTCTATAATCCTCAATGAACTTTTCTTGCATGGTTGAAAACGTCCGTGTCAGGAACTGATCAACAGTCAACTGCTCAAACATCAGCTATGCTTCTCCATAACACCACACTCATACCCTCTTCTCAAAAAACGCAAGATAAGAATTAGCAGCTTCTACAAATATAGACTATACCAGCAGCAAAGGAATTTGCTTTATAAGTTAAGTGCTAGAAATACAGATTTACTTTATGCTGGCTCGCGTCACTGACTTGAGTAATGAAGTCTTTGTTTCTACCAGTAACAACACCTCAAAATTTAAGAACAATTGTGTGTAGTTTTGAGGATAAGTAAATAAAGCTTGACTCAAAAAAAAAAAAAATCAATGAAATCAGCTGACGGCCCTCATATCTTCTTAAGCAAGTCAGATCCATGCTGCCTTGCACGAGTTGCTCTACATAATCAGTTGGATTACATGTGGTAGTCCACCAGCCCTGTTATTTCAGTAGAGAAATAATCCTGCTTTAAATTCAAAGGAAATATGCTCATTTCCGTAATCCAAACACTAGAAAATTTGCTACTAACAAATACAGCTCGTTCTAAAAGATTTGGACCATTATCTTCACTTCTCTGCACAAAAAAACCCCTGGACTCACTGGGCTGTTTTAAAAACAAGTTTCCTTGCAAGGTCACAAATCAACAGTTATCTTTTTGATACACTATATATTAGATTGTACAGGATTCATTAAAAACGTTAGGAACATGGCATGTTTTAAAATGCTTATGGAGATGTTGAGAATGAAATTCATGTCAACCAGTATATGGAAAGAAACGTTAAATCTCACTACTGAAAGTTCAAAACTAAACATCAGGCATCATTATTAAACCATAAGGTTTAATTAAGCTGTAGCTACTTCCACAGTTCATTTCCTTTCTGTTGAAGCATCTGTAACTTGTCATTGGATCCACGCAAGTGCTGTGCACTTATAAAAAAAAATTTCTCCCTCTGCTTTCAGTATTCAGAAGCTGCAGGTAAAGAGAGCTTCTGCAATGCACCCTGACAGCAGCGGTGCGCTTCCTTCCCACAGAGGCTTTACAAAACACTGAATTTTAAAAAGGCGCATATTGAGGCTGCACCTGCTTTTACTCTTTTTGGTATAGCATCACAGGATGGCAATCTAGCCTTGAAAATACAAGCAACTTTTTTCTTCCAGTGGCTACAGCCAGTGGTAGAAAAACAAGGCAAGTTCTTAAGATGTACTCTGCTTGTTACAAGCAGTAGTAGAAATTTACTCTGCCTATTGTAAAACCAATAAATGTGTTTTACTCTACTGCCAAATCCAGGGTGCAGAAATTACTTCTTTAGAGATCTGAGGCCAGATGTCCATTCAAAGACAAATTCAGCTGAATAGAGGATAGGGCCACAAAACCCCAGGTGCACTAATCTCGCACATTCTCCAAACCTCCTTCATTAACTTTCCTCCTATTCTGACTAGAATTTTAAACTGACTGTTTTCAGAGAAAAGCATTGTTGTTATTGCCAGTCTGTGCTTCAGTTCATGCTCTGAACAGAGCACAAACAACTGTCTTTACAGAGCTGCCACCATAAGAACATGATGCAGGTACAGGAATGCAATTTCCAGCCTCCTGTTTCTGCAGTGCCGAGCTTAGTTCAGCACATCAAAGTCCACAGATCTGCTCTGATACATCAACACTGAGAAACCAACACTGATATATAACAAATATCACTTGTACTCCTTTACCGCAGAAGTTTTAAATCAACTCAAAGTTTTAAACACGGCCATCTTGGAAAAATTAACCAGTTTTCTCCCCAGTCACTGTGCACACTTTAAAAGCATACAAGTTTGACAAGCCCCCCCAATTCTTTTACATATTGACAACAGGTATACTGCATTTGATTTCTAGTCATTGATACAGAAAGGATACATGGTAGTTAAAATTATATGATACTCTGATCCTGCATCACTTCATCTGCAACCTGCTTGATGCTGCACCACCAAAACCCACAGGGGCCCTGCCATCAATTGTAATGGACCAGAAACAAGCATCAGGCAAGTAGAGAGTTTTGAAAAAAGGGCAGAACTAGGGAGTACTGCAAAATCCCAAGTTTGCTAACCTCTGAACATCTCTGTATGGCAGCCTCAAATGCGTACATAGTATAGGTAATATTTTATCACAAGAATGTTCAGTGTCAAAGGCATCCAAATTAAATATCTATGCATATACCAGGGTGATATGCTTTGTATACTTACTAGGCAGATTACAATAGTTTGGCAGAAATGGTTCAAATGTCTTAGTTTAAAAGGAACAGAGATAACACTACTATATAATTATGCATTAGTAGATGTATAAAATACTAATGCTGATGGTTTATATCTAAAATAAAAAACACAAGCACCTTGCTTAGGTATTAATTACAACATTCAAAGTCATCATTTGCTGCTCAACCTTACCAAAACCTAAATGAGAACCCTTACTGCTTTTGCTCAGAAAGTCTCCACGATCTCTATTGCTTTCAAAGTTGCCAGCCACCAATAGGAAACCAAAAATTTTCCTAGCCGATATTTTTCTCCGTTATTTCTGATTTAATTATGTGGATCCACATAAATACTGTGCTTATCATTGCCTTTAACAGGAGGGATATTTTAGGATAATACAGCAGAAAAATTACCTGTAAACCTATGAAATAATCTGCTGTATATTTGTTATTCCATGAGTTAAAATATTTAGTTGGCTAAAAAGTTGTAGAACTTTATGGTGAAATTTGCTGGGATGTGATCATATACTGCAGTAAGATTTTGTTATATATTCTTACAACAGGCACAACTGCAATACAAGATGTAACTGTTTTAACAGAAGACTACTTGAATCCATTTTCATGCCTTAACTATTCATGATGGAGACTGGAGAAAGACCCCAGGAAAAAATGCTCCCTTTTTGCTGGGGACGAGCTCAAATATCTCATTCCATCTTCCCTTATAGGTTTTTGTGAACATTCTCACTGAGTAGAATTTGTAGCCTGCCGAGTTAAAAAAAATAAATCTGTGATAACAAAAAAAAATATTTAAATCTAGACAGCTTAGGTACTCTTAGAAGTAATATAATTATCCTACATGAACTGCACACTTAATTGTACCTCGTTGTTTTCATTCAATGTATTTTTCATTCAAGAATATTACTAATGGATCTTTTTGAGACCAGTTCTTTCAAACATTCAAGTCCCTTGACATTCTTTCCAAGATTGCCAGAGAAAATTTCACATTGCATCTTAACTTACTTAAGTTTTTGCTCTGATAGATGCCATCTCACTAGAACACTTTGAAAACCTTGCCTGCTAGACAACTGAAATCACATTTCTTAATGCTCACTTGAAAGAATAAATATGTCTTAAAGTATGAGAACTTTTCCAAAAATGAATCTGAGTTTTCTTTTTTTGAAGCTTGCATTGAAAATCATAGTTATTGAACAAACAAGCATTTCACTACTGTGTTTTCAACCCAAGCATCAAGTTCAGAGTAAAAGAAAATTGAATAGACTAAGTAATAAACTGACTTCATTGATTTTCGTTTTCTGTTTTGTGAAATGTAATGAGCAAGCAGAAAGTACAGATTATGAGAAGTATATTAGCTTTTAAATATTCTTTTGGTTTTAGTCAGCCAGTGGAATGCTGGTGAAAAAGCCATATATTAAGGAATAAGATATTTTAGCATTAACTTCATGGACCTTTTAAGCTTCAGTATCATTAAAGTATTTTTTCCCCTCTAGCTTAAGTTTTGCTCCTTAATTCATGTCCTCCTTCTTTACTCAGTGCTTTATAAAACCATAATCACTCAAAAAAAACCCCAAACATGTTGACTTGTCAATTTTAATTCTGAGATTTCAATATGAATTTCATTAATGTACCTAAAAATAAAACTGTAGCACTTCTAGACAGAAATACCAGGAAATCTTCAAGGGACACAAAAGGATGTGGTCTGGACATTCATAAAAGCTAACTTCAGAAATAGGCTCCTCTCTGAAACATCCCTCGCATTTTCCCTGAGGACATGCCTCACTTCTAATGGGTGAGGGAAGATTCATTTGGATGAACTTATCTACATGAAAACTATTCTTATATCAAACTGTCATCATGACATACAGGAAGGCAATGAACAGGTGAAAATTAAACCCAGGAAAGAAAAACTTCTGCCAAATTATCTCTAGACATTTCTAGGAACACAATTTGCAGTTGGAATATAAATTTGAATTCTAAGAAAATAATAGGGCTTATGGATCTAGAAAACTTTTTTTTTTAACATCCAGATAAAATACCTTAAGGGTGAATATAAAAAACATAAATAATCTTGACATAAAGATCCTTTAAAGATACAGCTTGATTTCTCCAAAGCAACACATAAATCTTCAAAAGACCTCAACTAAGAAAAATATATTTTAATGCCCTTTATACATAAGTTGAGCCAAAGCCCACATTTCCAGTGGTTACCAAGACTGAAGCACTGTGAAAAGAGGTATATATAAAATGATCCATCCTGTAAAAACAGATCCACAATATAAAAAACTGATAGTCATTTATATTAGATTAAGAAAGATCTCAGTATTGCATCATAATGTACGGAGAAAATGTAATAAGCCTAGTTAAACAGAAACATTGATGCTAATTAGAAACAGGATCTCCCCAAAATAACCTCAACTTTAGTATTTCAAGCCTCATCCAACCATAAGGAAAATCTGAAAAGTAATAAAATTATATTGGAAAAAAAAAAGAAAATATCACAAAGAGATGAAAAGTTCAGAAAACTCCCAGGAAATGAAAAACTACATCTAGTTATTTCATGGGTATATCAGGTAGATGAGAGGAAAACGCAGTTTATGTTTAACATAGTGTCCTGGTTTCACCTGGGATAGAGCTTTTCGTCTTCCTAGTAGCTTCTGTGTTTTGGATTTAGTATGAGAATAATGATGATAACACAGATTGTTTTAGTTTTTGCTAAGTAATGCTTATATTAAATCAAGAGTTTTTTTCCTCTTCCCATAGAAGCCAGGAGAGAGCATTGACAGGACAAGCTGGCCAAAGGAATATTCCATACCATAGACATCATGCTCAGTATATAAATGGGGGTTGGCAGGGGTGCAGGGATCCACGATCACTGCTCAGCTGGGAAATCAATCATCATGTGGTGAGAGTGACTTGTGTTGTAACACTTCATTTTGTATATTCTTTTACCATTATTATTATTTTCTCCTCTGTTACTGTTATATTAAACTGTCTTCATCTCAGCTTGCTTGGGTTTTTTTCTCCCTCTTCTCCTCATCCCACTGGCAGGGACAAGGATCACGGGTGGAGTGAGTGAATGACTGCATGGTCCTAATTGCTGTCTGGGTTTAAACCACAACACACAGCAAACAAACACTTTTCTAGGCATTTGTGTGTTCTTTTTTAGGCCTCCGATTTTCACTTCAGAAGAGAAGCAGTTACAACCGTTGTCTTACTTGCCTTATTTTTCTTAGCAAAGTGTGAAAAGGTCTGAAGAGTTCAGACATATCTTCTGGTTTATGGTCCAAGTTTAATGGTCCCTCAGAGTAGACAACAAGGCCACTGTAATTCAAACACAGGCATGAACACACACAAAAATGAAAATTACATTACATGAAGCAACTACTGAATAAGGAGTCAGAAAAGCAACTGCACAAAAAAATTAGAATTACACTCAAGTTACGTATTGTTGTCTTATTTTTGTCTTACCCACCCACAGTTAGAATTAAATGCTATTTAAAGGAACAGGAAGAAGATCCCCTTCATCCACCCCCAAATCTTCCCCCCCAGCCCACACATGGGAGAAGAGGCAATGGAAGCATAAGGGGAAGAACATACGTTTATTTCATTGCTGCGGCTGACCCATAAAAACCCCCCCAAGAAACTGATTATCAAGTAAGTTGGGGAAAAGTCCACTGATTTGACAGAGATTGTAAATGGCTTTTTCTTTACAGTCTAAATAATTTCTAGGTGAGATAGTTGACTCTTGAGATGCTATTTTTCTACCTCTAAGATAAATACAACCTGGTATTAACATGTCGTAAAAAAGAGAATGCATTTGCTAAATCACATAAAACATATTTTGATAATACCATGCTTCTAAATCAGCTCAGCACTTGTAGAAATTTCCCTGGAAAGAGGTTAGTTCATGGTCCTGAAAGCCTCCATGTACATCACTGTAGATACCTCAATAATTCCTCCTGACCAAATCACTACTGTCCAAACTTGTCTGTGTGTCAGGCATTAAATTAAGTTCACTTTCTTCACCACATCTGCTGCATCATAGCGCACTGTATCTGAGAGTGGATTCCACCCACACCAGGCACTCTGCTTAAAACTGTTTAATCCTCTGCCCAGTGCAAAAACAATTGATGTTTCTCAAAGGCAAATGGATCACGGATTCTCACACTTGAGATTACACAGGGTTTATTTTTCCCAGGCCATTTTCCCCTTCCTGCCCCTACAGTCAGTGCTCAGTTACCTGAGGTATTTCAGAGGCATGTTTCTTTTCTCACACTCAAATTGCATTTTGCTTCAGAGAGCTTTCTAGCTACTCTGCATCCAAATCATCCAGAGTAATGGAGTCCCTCAGCTGACAAGACTGTTGATGTCTTTTGCTCACCGGCTGTTCACTAGCACGCACCCTGCGTGACCACCAAAGTCTCTGAGACACAGCAGCAATGCTGATGTCACAAGTTACATGAAACTCCCTGAAGTATTGCAAAAAAAAAAAAAGGGACCACTTACACTCTGTTTACTATCTGGGAAATACTGCTCTTTTTCTTCTGTTTATAAACCCAGAGTCTGGCTCGTGCCCTGGTAGCAGGATAGTCCTGTGGTCTCCCATCAGGCTGGAAGATCATGTATTGGGTTTGCATGGCAAGGTTTTGGTAGCGGGGGGCAACAGGGGTGGCTTCTGTGAGAAACTGCTAGAAACTTCCCCTATGTCCAATGAAGCCAACACCAGCCAGCTCCAAGATAGACCCCGCCACTGGCCAAGGCCAGATCCCATCAGCAACAGTGGTAGTGCCTCTGGGATAACATATTTAAGAAGGGGAAAAAACCAAACTGCACAATTGCTGCCAGAGACAAGAGTGAGAGTATGTGAGAGAAACAACTCTGCAGACACCAAGGTCAATGAAGAAGGGGGTGAGGAGGTGCTCCAGGCACCAAAGCAGAGATTCCCCTGCAGCCCATGGTGAAGACCATGGTGAGGGAATCTGTCCCCCTGCAGCCCGTGGAGGTTAACCATGGGCTGATATCCACCTGCAGCCAATGGAAGACCCCACACCAGAGCAGGTGAATGCCCAAAGGAGGCTGTGACTCCATGGGGAGCCCACACTGGAGCAGGCTCCTGGCAGGACCTCTGAACCTGTGGAGAGAAACCCACGTTGGAGCAGGTTTGCTGGCAGGACTTGCAACCCCATGGGAGGGACACGCGCTGGAGCGGTTTGTGAAGAACTGCAGCCCATGGGAAGGACTCAATGTCGGAGAAGTTCATGGAGGACTCTCTCCTGTGGGCGGGACCCCACACTGGAGCAGGGGAGGAGGATGAGGAAGAAGGAATGGCAGAGAATGTCTGATGAACTGACCACAACCCCATTCCCCATCACCCTGCACCGCTCGGGGGTAGACGATAGAGGATTTGAGAGTAAAGTTAAGCCCGAGAAGATGGGAGTGGTGGGGGAGAAGGTGTTTTTAAGATTTGGGTTTATTTCTCATTATTCTACTCTGATTTGATTGGTAATAAATTAATTTTTTTTCCCCCAAGTCAAGTCTGTTTTTCCCATGACTTAATCGGTGAATGATCTCCCCCTGGCCTTATCTCAACCTGCGAGGCTTTTGTTGTTTTTTTTTTTTTTTCCTCTCCCCTGTCCAGTTGAGGAGGGGAGCAATAGAGTAGTTTTGGTGGGCACCTGGCATCCAGCCAGGGTCAACCCACCACAGACAGCCATCAGAAAGTTCAGAAGTGTCAAGGTAACAGAAGGTCCAAGAAATTTGACTACTACACTTGATCAACATTGCTTTGGGGACTAGGGTTTTGAGGGCAGGAACAGGGAAAGGGGAGAAGGGAGACAGATAAGTTGCTTCTTGTACAAGTCACTTTTTTTTTTGGGGGTGGCTTAAGACAAATTATCCTGTTACCAAGGATACATTTTTTTTTTTTTGCTAAGCTTTCTGGGCTTCAACAAGCAGACTGCCATGAAGCAAAGTAGTTCTTGCTGACTCATGTCCCATGTTCTGCCTAAACAAACGTTACTTCTTTGCTGAGTGGAAGATTGAGGCTGCTCTCACCAAACTTCTAACTGATGCAAAATCACCATTGTTTTGGCTTTCAGGTATAGTTTGCTTTCTGTAGTGCTTAACTCTCAGAAGAAATTGAAAAAAAAAAAAAGTAGGCTAGAGCACTACAAAAACCCCAATTATGAAATGGCCTCTACATGAATGACCTTGGAAAGTTCTGAATCAAAGCTTGAATACAGTTGTAACATGCAAAGAACTGAGAATTGGAAAAGTGTGTCTTAATATTTCCTCCTAGGTTCAAAGGCAACATACATTGTATAAAGGGTATAGTAAACTGATGTCTGAAAAGAACCCTTAGACAAAAATGAGTCTGGAAAGTACTCCTTAAAGCTTTGCTATTAGAGGACTGACGGCATCCAGCACTTCTTGCCCCAGATCCATCCTTCTCATTAAGACAGAGAGCAAGAGCATGACAACTTTGCGTTGCATGTCTTGCATTTAAGGCGTCTTAATGCCTTATAATAAATAAAGGCTTGCATTTCTTCCAGACACCACTATATCTGGATGGTGTAGTTTTTCCGTGGAACTTCACATGGCAGTGATTTATTTTCAAATCACTGGATACTTCGGAGCAGTTAAACTTTTTTCTTTTCTGCCTCTGTCCTTTTTAATTTGGGATTGACATGGTGTATTTTCCGGAGAGCCCTTGGTTTTCCAGTTAGTCATGATGTATTCTTCTTCATTGTGTCTTCGAGCAGTTTCAAACTGAGTTCTCACATTCCTGTTGTCTTTTGATAATCAGATTATTACTGTTACTATTTTTAGAATGACAGTTACAGACAATATCCCATTTAACAGGAACAATGGGCCACAGAGATTTCCTGAGGAGAAGCGCATTACACTCAGGATTTGAGGTTTCTTATTTCCCTCAATTATACTATTTACATTAGCTAACTTTAAAACATGCACAATGCTAAAATATTAAAAATATGATGGCTTTACTCCAGAGAAACTGCTGTCTTATTAAATCATGAAGACTCATTAGGAAAAATGCATCTGATTTGTTCAATATTGCAAACACTACATGAAGCAAAAACAGAGTTTTAATTTAGTTGCCTTGAGTAGTCAAGACAGGGCACAAATCTACACGTAAATTACACATGTTGATACTTTCCTTGAAAAAGGTTTAAGCCTAATTCAGTGGTCACAATGCAGTTTGTCATGAGAATTCCTTTTGAATCTAGACTCATTAAGAAAAATACACAATTCCTATTTAAAATTTTTGGTTTTCAAGACTTGTATCCTTAGGTCATTATTTTTAAGTGACACAAAGTATGTGCTTTCAAAAATATTTCTGACAACATGACATTCCATAGACTGATGTTCCTATTTTTTTAATTTCTTTCTGGAAGATTATGATCAATTATTCTAGGCTCCTTCCTTCTATATTTAGAGTTGTACCTTCCCTCTGCCTTCCTTTCCCCTCCCCCCAACCTCGATATTCTACATGAAACTGGTAATGTTTTGAAACAAAAGACAAAACAAAACCCTCTTTTTTATATTTTTTTAAAAGAAAGTACAAGCAAACTCAGGTGAAAGAAAATATGCCAAAATTCTGAACAAAGTTTTTTGAAATCTTCAATAAATCTGTCAATGAGGCAGAGTGGAAAGTAGTTAAAAAAATTACTTACCATACAATGGCTAATCTTGGAATTGTAAACATTAAAGCTGGCTCATAGTCATCTATCATATCTTGAGTGAGGTATCCAAGCCTTAAGGCTCTAAGCAGAAGAATAAAATTACTTAGTAAGATATCAAACTGTCGAAGAATACATTTCAATAGGAAAAAAATTGAAAAAACTGTTACAAGCCAAACCAAACTGATAGTATTTAACTCATTAACTGTTTTTGTACAATCTAAAACATTGTGTATATAACTGACTGTTGTATTCTCTGCTTTAAAAAAATTAATACAAGGAACAAAAATTTCTTTAAACACTTAAAGCTTTTATAGCCATCCAAAACCAAAATAATTTTTATGCCATTTTCCCTTTTTATTTACTGTTTCATGCTAAGCTTCAGTTTGCTACTGAAAAAACACTGGTCCTTAGAGTTTACCAACTAAAAGAAACATTTTAAAAGTAATAGGGAAAAGTATCTGGTTTCATTTTCAAATAAAACTTGCTATAATCATCTAGGTTAACCCCCCCTGAACTAACAAGCCAACCGGAAAAAACCAAAGACAGTTCTACACGGCAACTGTTATTGAAGTCTAAGGATTTAATAATTGAGGGACGCTTCATTGTCCTCTAATACCATTTCAAATATCTTAAGTCTCTTTTAGACTAAACCCCAATTTGTTTAGGCTTCTCACTCAAGCTATGTTTTCTAGGTTTCTTTACAATTTCTTAATATCCTCATAAGGTTCATAATGTCCTCAAATTTCTTCTCTGATTTGTCCGTATCAGCGCATAAGATGAAAATAAGACTCAAAACTGCACACTAGTTCTGCTGAGATCTGATTGTTCCCAAAAAGAATGGAAATAAAAACTTTTTCTTATTCCTTGTTAACTACTTGTCTTGCCAAAACTGCTGTTGGTGGACAGCAAAACGACCACAAAGCAGGCACTACTTAGTACTAATTATAGATTGACTCATCAGTGGACAGCCCACTCTCACTCCCTGGTTCCTTCCTACAGGCCACTGCCAGATTATCCGAAGTTGCAAATGAGAAACCATCTTTTTCCCATTATTGGACAAATATGTGTATATGTAGTTGCTCTCCAACTGATAGAAAGTAATTCCTCCTACTTGTTGTGACCATTTTGAGTTGTAATCCTGTCTTTTAAAATGCCCGAAACACCTCTGATCTCGATATCATTGTGGCAGTGTTCTCTGTACTCCTTCATTCCTTAATGAAAGTTGTTGTGGTTTGGGCTGGACTGGCCACTGAAACAAACGACAGATGCTCTTTGACCTCTCTCCCTTCAGACCACACCAGACCCAGGGTCCTACTTCACAAGTTCTGCTAATATGACAGGAAACGCAACGCTTATTTCAAGTGCATTTCACAGTCAATTGGTCCCTAATAATTCCACCCAGACTACAGTTCACTAGTTTCCTTTTGAGAAAAATATTACACTGCTGAAAAAAAATCACTAAAGCTGGGTCTTTCATATGCTGTTCCCTTCTACTGCCCACCTGCTAGGCTAGTTATTCTGTCACAGGGGAAAATGTTCAACAGTACATTCCAAACAAATTCACGTTTTTATTATCACCTTATACTCCTAGAAGAATTTATGAATTGCTGGATTGTTTGGGGCTTTTTAATATCATCTCTTCATACATATAAAGTCATGCTCCAGACATCTAAGATTACAAAGAGCCTTTACAAGTTCTTTATGGTAATCACTAGAGTTCACAGATGATCTGAATCATCTCCCCATATATTCTTGCATGAAATACCATTAAGTCTTGATGCCTTAAACAGATTTAGCTGATTTAAATGCTTAGTCTTCATTTACACATCTATAACTAAGCATACCAACAATACTGTTTTTGTTGGTTTATTAACTTTTGGGGTTTTTTTGTCTAGAAAACAGTGGAGCATAGGTTTGTGCCTGGCAAGCATGCTTAACACTTTTTAACTTTGTACTTGGATACATATCAGAAAAGCAAAATACTTGGTGGTTTATGATGCTTCTTAAAGACTGCAGTTAAAGTATTTCTACAAAAGCTCAGACTGAAAGTAAACATAGAAATTAAAATTTTGTACTTAACTAAAATGCTTACCTCTCCACAGTTTCACAGAAAAGTACGATTACCTCTTGCTGTACATAATATTCTTTTGGAGACTTCACAGGTACCATGGCCGACACATAACTACAAAGATTATAAAATAACATACTACTATTTCACATGCTTCAACAAATCAGATTATAAATAAAAACAAACCTAGGTCAAATCATCTTAGAAACCTAACCTTGCCTGTACCATTTTGTATTTATTTTGACAGCACTCACTATGAGAATTGTACAGTGTAAGAATTTGTAAGAAGTGCAGCTGATTCACTTATTGCAGATTGAGGCAGTGGAACTCATTAGTAGTTTAGAAATACAATTACACACATTTAGCAGTCAGAACTCCATACTGTGTGGCACGGGGAGGTAGGTCCTAGAAGGATCTTTATCGCTGCATCTTGAAGATAGAATAGCTTACTCTGCATTTCCTTAAGAAAAAAAAAACCAACTAAAATGCACGTTTTCTCTAGGAAGATTTTACCTGAAATTATATTAGTGAAATTCAGTTACCCAGCAGAGACAATTTAGGAGACTTAAAAGTTGGCCTTGTTTCTGTAAGGAATTACATGCAAAAGCACAAATTCACAAGGTAAGAAACACTGGTAAAAGTAAGTGGGTTTCCGTCACCGTATTACTTATTCATTTGTAGACTACAGGTAACACATGAAGGGAAAAAGTTGTTTGCAAAATAATAGCAAAGAAAAATGTTGTGTGCAGAGAGTTGGTTACAGACAGGGCAGAAACTGTGCACAGGCTCTGCCCACAGTGCAGTTACTGATTGTCATCAGTGTCTGCACTCAAAGCCACACTTAAAAACATGTTTTTAAGCCAACGTTTTCAATTCAAATGTTTTCATTGTAACAGTATAATGATTGTCTGAGTAAAATAACACAAAAAAATACAAAGGAAGGGCAAGCAGTAATGGGAGACAAGACAGTGTACAGATTATTCCCAAGAAAAATTTAAAACACTGCTCAATTTTAAGAAACCTCTTCTGCTGAAGGTAGAAATGGCTTTATTATATTAGATCCATAGAAAATCTTGTCCAATATCCCGTAACTATCTGTAACTATGCTTAGCACCACAAATACCTAATAGACATGCAGGACCCTGGCTTTAATTCTGAAGCACAATGCAAGACTTGGTCAACGTGACCTCTGATGCAATAAGTAGTTACTTTTTGCACCCCAGAAGCAGTTATTTTTATTTTAAACCTCCAAGCCATGTTTCAATCACAAATTCTTAAATCAGTGAGTTCCTGCAGTTAATTATGGCTTGTGTAAAAGCACTTCCTTCATCAGATCTCAATTTGCCTTCTTAAATTCACTGGGTGCATCTTGCTTTTATCTATAAGCACAAGAGAACAAAACCTCATAATCTCTAGACTATTTTTATCATACTTTTTTTTTTTTAATGTCTCTTATTTGTCGCCTTTCCTCCAACAAAGAAAACATTAAGGGAAGAGATTTACAGTTTCCTTTTGTGTCTCGAAAAACCTCCCTCAAATGCCATATGCCAGTATGCAAATGGAAGATTATAGTTTAGTTGAGGAGAGCAAATGTTGATTGCTAAAAATCTCTTTAATTTTCTTTTCATTATTGCTACACTGGAAGGGAAAAAAAAATCTAACAATACAACAAATTACTGAAGGATTCAAATACCATGATAAAAAAATTACATACTTTTTCCAGAAAAAGAAAACAGAACAAAACAGCAAACTTCCAAAAACGAACACGCCACACAACAGCTGTAGTAGCCAAGCCAATGCTCACAACACATTTACTTCGGATCTTTTACCTTAGTTCAAATTCAGCAAAAAGGACGTCAAAATGCTTGAGTGAATCTTTCATTTTTTCAGTGTAGAAGTTCAAATCCCTTAAGGCCTGGTCACGAATGATATTTCTAACTTCCTCTAGGCTTCGTGTCAGATCCTTGGCCAACGGCCTCATAGCCATACTCTCAATTTCACGATTCATAATAATTGAACCAGCAGCCAAACACTATGAAATAGATTAACAGAGAAAATAGTTTTACAAAATTACTTTTATGTTTGAAGAAAAGCACAAGATGTGATACTTAATACCTTGAAGAAGGGCAGTACTTCGCCCCAGTTTGCTGCAAATTATTAAACAAGTGAAAGATTTAAGTCTGATATGCTGAGTCATAAGCCTTCACATAAAGGTCAGGGAGCAGCTCAGTTAGGGAGACATGAGAACAGGGGGAGGGTTCAAGTGCAAGAACAGAGCTAACAGAAGAACTTAAAGCTCTTCTCCTAGTAGTTAGGCAATAAATATTGGTAGGATATATACTCTATTTATGCAAGGATTTCTTGCATAAAAGGGATGCGAGTCTAGCTAAAGTATAATCAGTGAACTGTTTTGATTCAGACTGGACTTCTTGATTTTTTAAAATAATTTTATTCCATACAAAAATAACAGAAACCCTGCAACCGTGATGCCTTTTGCAGCAAAACTGGTCACACTGGCTGGCTGGATCAGGGATCCACCCAGACCACTATCCTGCCTCCCACAGAAGCTGTGAATATATTTTATAGAAAAGAACATAAAAACCAGGTAACAGAGCGATTCTTCCCTTACAGTTTCTGGAAAGGAGCTATTTAAGATTCTCCTTGCCCCAGGAGTTACACATGGACTCCCTCTGACCAACTCACAAAGACATTAAAAGTAGATTTTTACTGTAACACATTAATAAAACTTTTAAAGAATCTTGCTACTGAAAACAAGCTATTTCATAGTCTCTGCTGCTCCCTTTATTCCTTTATGGATACGTACAGAAGACAACAAGCACTGATATAAATCATACTTGCTGTATTAACGGAAATATTTTTATTAACTGAAAATATACAAGGTTGTTCAAGTCTCAAAGTTCTCATTTTTGTATATATTTTTTTTTTTAATCTCCATTTGCAGCTCTGTGTCAATCCCCTCTCCCCTGCACTCCCCTGGATAGGGGGCATTTCTGCAGCTCTGTATGGGGACCTGCAATCCCAGCCCCTGCTCAGCAGCCTGATGCACTGATTTGTGTTTTAAGGGCGTTCAGAGAAGATCATGTTCTCACCCCTTTTCCACCAAAGGAGTATTTGTGGGAAAGTATGGGTAGGCAAAGTCCTACCTGTTGATAGGTACTCTTAGTCTGATAACTCAGAGCAATTGCACTGACAGAGACACGTAAGTGTATACTTAGAACAGTCCATACAGTCTCCCTTACCACATGAATTTACAGGAGGACAGTGTCTACAGTAGTATAAGTTGGCATGACTTCAACACTGCATATGTTACTTTCTCTGAAACCAACAAGTCTCTTCAGCCTGTTGGCTTGATTTGGAGACAGTGAAAGTTTGATTTGGAGAAAGTAAAAACATCAGCTTATGTCACATAAACAGTGAATAAAGGGCAACATGCTTTTTGTCCTAGAAGATACTGTCTCTCTCAGCAATTCCCCCAAGCATTTTCCACAATGCAAGGAGGAGAAGTTACTCCATTGGCTGCCATTTCTCCTGTTTGTTTGTTGCTGTAATCCTTGTTTGTTAGTCCCTTAGAGTAAGAAAGGGAAACAGGATTCACAGGGATTCATTGTGAATGGTTACAGAAAGAATTACCCCATCTCCTCCTACCTAACTACCGAGGAAGCAACATCAAAGCCAACATGTCAGACTCTCAGCATTTTAAAGCAGAGCATGGCGTCACCCGGACAACAGCAGTGAAGGTCACACGATAAGAAGAAAGGTTGCTGCTGTTTTTGCTGAGGACAGGATTATCAAATTCATTTTGTAAATTCTACACGGGACTTTCCTGACTCAACGGAGCCTACAATTAAAAACTGTGAAAGACAGTTTTAGAAACAGAACACATGGAAGCATATTGGACCGAACGAGATAGGAACTATTCGTGGAGAGCATGCACTTTAAAAGGAAAGAAGAAACTCATAAAGAATGGATAATAACAGGAGCGAAAGGATTGTTTCATATCGAGGAGAGGCAAAGCTGAAAACAACAATACAACATGCTTTTGTGTGGTGGTATGTCTAGACTACTCCCCCCTCCAACACTCAACAAATCCATGGTGCTTAGTCACCTTCAGGCCAGCAGACGTGAAGACAGTAAGTTTTATCATTAAAGATGCCACAAAGATTTTTTTTAATTTTTTTTTCTTTTTAGCCAACAGACATCAGTACTAATGAATAAGCATCCTACATATCACATCATTTTTTCTGACACTTCAGGCTTCCCTTGGTTAAAATAATTAAAGCTTATTCACTAGAAAAATCCCTTGTTCTACAGGTTGCTGCAGAAGCAGGTCTTTGAGATAAGCCATGTAGGAGAAAAGTGGACTACAGTGTTTTGCACAGAAACCATTGTATTTTTATCATAGTCATGAAACAAGTGAATTACGTGCAACAAATGCCAGCTCAACGAAGTTATGTATGTTTAATATGAGCTATAGCATAATATAGCCATTAAAATAAAATGACAGCATGCACTTATATTTGCTGGAGATAAAATTTTCTCCTGATAAAATTCCTTTATATATCTTTGTTTCTACGATTTTCAAAGCATGGGATGCAAGATGGCCCATCAGAACACAAAATAATAAAAAAATTAATATTAATCAGATGCTAATTCACAAAAGAATAGTTTTCAAGAGGTGGTCATAATGACAGCAGACAATTACAAACATAAACTGGTATGCTGTTAGCCCAACCAATACCAAAACCATAGTTAAACCCTTCCACTGAGCATCTGGAGCAAGTTCTCGAAGATGTTTACTTTGCTCTGTAATTATATGTATCATTTTCAGAAAAGTCTCAAGATGTACTTTACAATTCTGGTTTTATGCCAGAGAAAACTGCCCATTAACCCCAAGTAACAAAAATATGAGGGACTTACTTCTGCTCCAAACCAAAGCTGTCCTGCAAGGTTGTCGTGGCGTATTTCCTCTGGAAACTTAACACAAAAGTCTCGGTTGGCCCGTTCATGTGGAATGCATTCATCCATTATTTGATTTATGATGTTCAAAACATTATCCTGAAGTAAAATATAGGATACCATATATAATGTTCCCACAGAAATACCGCAACATTTTTCTTAACTTTTCATGAAATTTATTAGTGACCCACCAACTAATTAACTAAGATAGAAATGCAGTATTTAACTCTTACGGTCAACAAACACACAGAGAAAAAGAGAATATTGTATAGAATGAAGAGTGGCAAACTTCACTTTTTCTAGTTTTCCTACAGACTGTTTCTCAGATTCACTGCACTTTGACTACTTTAGTGGGACTTCTGATGAGGAGGCATGATTTAAAGAGCTCGTTACCTCCAGCTGTCTAACTGTACAATAACAGTAAACTAGAAGTACAAGTAAATTAGACTTCTCTCCTTTCCTCTCACCAGCTCTGAAGTGCAGATACGCACTTCATTCTTTCCCAAAAGAACACCTGCCAGAGTACCCTGGAGGCGTTAAAAATTTTTAGAAATTGAGTTTTATTGGGACCATTGGGGCTGAACAGACTTAAACTCATCCTGGAAAACTAAAGCAGGTAGTTTCCACACTTGAGTGCTCAGTGGGCAAGGGCTGGCACACCTGCCTGCCATCTCACCCCCTTGGCCATCCAGGAGGACAAGGGGACACCACACAAGTTACAGTGCCTTAATAACCACTCTGATCTACGTCTGCACCAGGACAAAGATCAAAGACCTATAACCAGCTTCTTGATATGCAGTAAATAATCTGTATTCATTTATTTGAAAAGATAATTTTCACATACCCCTGCTGGGAACTGCATGGAATTTGATTAACATAATAAAGGTAGATTCAGAGCATGAAAAAGGCTGAGTCCTTTCATTAAAGATGTTTTGTCTGTCTCATGCTTCTTCCACTATTTACAGAATTCATGTTCTATTTAAAATATTTTTCAAACAAATCTGCCTGTATAGAACTGTTTAACAGACAGAATTGTTTTGAGTCTACATTTTACTGTTTTATTTTCCTCTCCATTTAAAAAATAATAGAACAGAGGAATTTTGAAGAAACCTGTGCCCCTCTAGTATGTTCCCCACTGAGAAAGACAAAACGTACTTCAGGTACAAAGAGAGATTCACATTTTCTGTAATTTCAGTGCAGACTACTGTAACTGCTGTTGCCACACAATAATCTTAACATTAATGCCGTAATCACAGTTATCTTCACCCAAAATAAACAAATAAACCATTGGCAATATTTATTACACATTGGTATAAGGTATTCTACCTTTTAACAATTAAAACGTTTTTACATAGATGCATTTTTTGCAAGTGTGTCATGAGGTAACACATTTCATGTCATAGTTGTTGAAATGTGAAAGTTGTTTATGGAAACAACTTTCATAAAGCTGTTAAAAACAAACACCCCATACATTTAAAACACACTGGCATACATAATACTCAACCGTCTTTTCTAGAAACAAATCTGAAAACCTCTGTAGGTCCTCCATGACATCACAACACAGACCATGGCCAGCAGGTATGACAAGAGACAAGAGAACAAAGCTAGATTCACCAACATATAAAATGCTTCATTTTAGAGATGCACCCCTCACTCTGCTGGGTATAATATACTGCCAAGATTAGTGGGGCACTTGAATCCCTAGGAATTCAAAGAGATGCCCACTGCAGAAATTGAAGGAAAATCCAACCTCACAATAATCCCTACTGTAACTACAAGGGGAACTTAAGTACAAATCCTGGAAGACGACACAACAGAGCAAAGATGCCCATGCTCTGTTTCGGCACCACCATCCTGAACCACTCACTGCCACCACCTCCCCCTCTCCAGGATAAAATGGAGACAGTCGAGGAATCACGTGCAAACCAGTATGACGCTTTAGGGTGAGAAAAAGCAGACTAATAGCAAGTTTCCTATTCTCCTTCCTTCCATTTCTTAATTCCTGGTATTGAGTATACTTCTCTCATCATTATTTAGCTAGACCTAGCTGGGGAACCAAAATATTTTGAATGTAGGTCCCATACGGAAATCGATTCCTAGACCACTTCGTTCCAACCCAAAGCTACAGAGCAAAGAATAAAACTGAGGATTAAAGCATTTAAATTGTAGAAGGACATGAGTCATTCGCAATGTATTTTAAATCAGTTATTACTGATCTATTTTGAGATCAGGTCCTTTGCCTGTAGTGCCTTTTGCACTTTATCACCAGAGCAATACAGGTTGGCACATCAGGATGAAAAAGCCAGATTCCTGTTTTAACGGAATTAATAAAAGTTTTTAATTAAAAAAAGATCTTTTAGCATTGGAGCCATACAGTGCTAAAAAGTAATCCTACCAGGTAAATTTTACAAAGGCTGCAAGAAATGCAAAGAAATATTAAGGCAGGGAACTCTGAGAAGAATTATATTTGAACCTGGTATCAGATCTTAAATAATCCAATACCATTTTATTTTAGGACATGATATTCCAATTCATTTTACTTGCCACCAAACTTGAATATGGAGAAACGTTATTTTCAATCTCTTACTTTTTTTCTAAAAAGCTACCCAGAATAGGATGAGGCCCATATTGAAAAGCTTTCCTCCCTAATTTTTTTTTTTAACTTCAATACATTATTTCCAAATGCAAACTTTTTTTTTTTACAGCAGCTACAAGACAGATTGAATTTCCCTTTTATAATCACTTACATATATACTTAAAATTCCTAAATATATCAAAGAACATTTTATGCAAACAGAGATAAGCAACAGGACTCATAGCTGGCCAAGCAACTGCTCCGTATTTTTGTTCTGTTTTTCTAACCATTATGTCTGTAAAAAAGTACTAAGATTCTGTCTAAATCATCTCAGGGCATAATTATTATTATAAGCATCATGAAATTCTGTACCTTAATACACTTAATTCAAATATTGCAACTGAAGGTAACAGTATACAATATAATTAAACTTTTTACAAAGCAAATATACTAATTTTTCAGTATATCATTTGTTTGCCACCTAAATGGCATTTAGTATTCTTCCTTATGTCTTCAATATTCCTTTAATCTGTAGAAGCTTCTATTCCAGAGCACCCAAGGTCTACCAACACATCTCCATGTATGCCAAACTTACTGAGTCAGTTTAAAAAAAAGAAGTTATTTGTTATTTGTGCAGTACTAGCAAGTTAAGCCATAGGTAATTAGAATTTTAACATACACTTCCCAATGGAGATAAATCACAGTAGCTCAATCTCTGTAGCAGTTGCTTGTAAAGAGTTACCTGGCTTCACATAGGCAGCTTAAAAGTGAAAAAGCCAATTAAAAAGATGAGCAACTTTTCCTGCATACTCTGTTGGTGATACTGGAAGGTTAAGGAAAGAACAGTTGATGGCACTTTGCCATTTAGTGTATAAGCACTGAAAGAATTCTACGAGTTGAATTGTTTTTGCTGTTTTAAGATGTGCAATTTCCCAAATTCTCTGATTTCCTACAGGGCTTATTTTATCCTACTACAGACAAAAAAAAAAAAACAAAACAATTCTCCATCACTTTCATTCCCTCTTACATTCCTCCTTCTTTTGACACACAGAGCGGAATAACCTGAAGAAGAAATCTGGAATACTTGCTCTCATAATGATTTCAAATCTCAGCTGCTTTGAAACTGGAAGGTTGCCAGCCAATTTAGACAGACTATCCAATGCATGGTAAGCAAATTAGTCTTTTCTTTAAAAGAGCTTCAAGAAACATTCAATTTAGTTAATTACAGTATTCTGCTTTGTAAGCTAAGAACGAATGGGTTCAGATACATGGTAGCATTGAGGTTTTGCTCTAATTTAAGCAACAGATATCAATTAGTTGGAATTGAAGTAGTAAATCTTTCTCTTGATGCATCTTTCTACATAAAAGCCTCTGGATTTTAATGTATCCTTTGGTGGCTTTATCTATTATCTTTTGGTTCATTTGCATACCGGGATGAGCACAGTTTTGTTTCAGCTGCTCTGTTTAGACTCCCCAGCAGCACAACAGGCAGCTGCTGCAGAGATTCTGCTTTGGGATTTACTCCAAGTTCCTCATTTCCTGGAAAACAGAGCTCAGTGTTTCATGTAATGGAGAGTATTTATATTTACTTTTTTTATAGGAAAGATGAGTGGTAGTGAGATAATGTATATAGTCAGACACAGTAGAGGACAAAAAGTTGGTTTATTTTTGGCCCAGCAGTAATTGGCCATATACTCAATAATCAGGGCATAAAACTAACAGCAACTGCTGCATTAGCTTTCTAAATAGGTACAAAAAGAAAAGCCAATAACTTCATCTTACTTATGCTCTAAAACATATGTTTAGATCAACAAAAGGAAGACTTACCTACCCTTTCATATCTGTCCTTGATAAAATCTATGTTGCTCTTCCATGCTATTAAATATAACATGACCTTCTTGAGGTCTTTTGCAAGATATCTTCAGAGGAAGATAACTTCCTGTGTTGTTCAGTACATCTTTAATATCCATTTTTTGAATTATCAGTAAAATCTAGCCAAGGTAACACAGCCTCTGATGATATCATCATGAGCTTAATAGATGGTATTTTAGCCTCTTCATTTAAATATATACTTCACATTTTTCATTTATTTTCCTGGTTTAACATTAAGTTGCAGACCTCCTCCAACATCACATTTATGACAGAGACAACTGGTGAGCACAAATTAAGGCCAAACATAAAGGAAGATTTTGTTATAATGAAAGCAATTAGCTAGTAGTCAAGTTTTTATGGGTTACTTTCATTAACAGAAGAAACCAAATAATAAGGTGACATACTCTTTGATGTAAGTAACAGGATTTCAAAGGACACTCAAAAGTCCTGGCTTCAGAACCCAGCAGGGTCTCTAGAGACGACCATTTCACCCATCAGAGATCCAAAGTCCCAGACAGCAACAAGTTCCCCACTTTCCCTCCAGCCCATCTTGCACAGATCCCAAAGGCCATGCTTTCAGTCTCTCTTTCTTGCCTGATCAGCTATTTGACTATTTCCCACTGCCAACTTCCAGATGCTCCACTTTCTAAAAGTAACTTAGGATTTTGCTGTGTATGAACTTTGGGCAGCAGATCCTAGTTTAGCCTAGCCCACTAGAGAGCAGTACCAAAATTCATCATGAATTAAAGGCAACTTGGATCTCTGGCAGTTTAAGTGCAGCAATGATTGTGCAGTTTGTGTTGAACTGCAACGTCAAAGCTTCTCTTCCTGAACTGTCTTGCTAGTGTATCCTCATAAGGGCACTAAACACTTCAAATATCACAGATTTATTAATGGAAATTTTGATCTTACCTCCTGCATATATTCAAAATTTATTACGCATACACTGAATAATTACATCTCCCCAAGTGGAGCAATTGTTACGTATGGAGCGGTGAATGCCGGCACACCAATTTTCAAACAAAAGAAGTCACAGATATTTGAGCAGAGCTTCCAATAAAAATGGTTCTTGAACAAAGATGTAGAATTTATTTATTGGCTAAAATGACATTTTTCACTAAGCCAGTGTTCACTCCTTTGACAAATTACATTTAGATTTAATTTACATCTGTTCTGAGAATCTCTGTCTCTAACACAAAGACCTAATCATGGAATTCATTTTCCTCTTCTCTTACTACTCGCCCAAATACGGCTTTCAGTAAATAAGTGAGGAATCCCCATTTACAGGAGGGCTGTTTATAGCTAACATCAACTTCAGAGATGACGTTAAGTACAGCATTGTTACAGGGCATCATCCTCTCTCTGCAGAAAAGAGCACTTTCAGATCTGAAAAATCTAAGTGTTCTTGATGCTACCATAAGAAAAAAACATAATTCTGTTTTACTCCTCCACACCAAAAAGCTATTAACTAATATTAGACATGACTGTCTTTACTCAAAATGAAGTATACCCAAACTTGTACTGAAAGACTGTTTTCAGTACAGAGCTTTTCTGCCAGGCTTCCCTTTATCAGTGAGAAATAATTTAAGAACTTGGTCCACAGTGACTCAAAATATTACTAGATAAACATTGTGGATACCGACATGCTCTTACACCAGTGTATACATGCTTAAGTCTTTTCTACAGGCACTCTAAAATGTTTGGTTTATATTAAAAGACATTTGAAAATTAAATACAGTAACCTAGTACACTAACATCCACTTTTACATAGTTTTATAGCAACAGAAGAATTAGAGACATTTGCTTTGAACATGGGTATCTGCTGCAATAAACATAAAATAGGCTTTTTCCTCCACCAGTACCAGGCAACTGCCTTCCTACCTACAGTGATCCCAAAACTGCCCTAAAATGCGCTGTGAGGTTTCCCAAGCATGAAAGAATTTCAGCCTGGCACAGAACTGGCAGCACCTTCTTTGTATCACTCCGAAGCTGCTTCGCAACTGAGGCCACGAGCAGAACCGAGGCAACGTAATCATGTCTTACTGCCACCTTCACTCTGCCTTCCCCTACTGCAGAGCAAAAGCATCCTGCATCCCCAACACACTCAGGGCTGAGCTGGCCGGCAGCCAGCTTTCCTCTCTATGGTTCTCTGCTGCAAATTAATTCCCTGACCTGCAGTGCACAGCATTTTCAATCCTCTCTGCTCACAGTCTTAGATAATAGGCAGTTTCTCCGAATGACCTATTTGATCCATACGAGCAAGTGGAAACACATGAAAGAACTTGTTAACATGTGAAACTACAATAGGACAACACTATTGTGATCCTTTTTTCAAAGAAAAAATATGTTACAATATTAATCACTCCCTACATAAGATCAGATATGAACCCAAAACACAGAAAGGAAATAAAATTCTTGTTAGTTCATATAGTTGAACTGATGGCCGAACTGATGGCCAGCATTTTATATTTTCTAGTCATCATACTAATCATTCTATATGGAAAAATAATAGAAGTCACCAAAAATTTCCCAACAATGATGAAGAAAAGCTGTTAAACAGACAAGATTTAAAGACAAAATTAATTAGTTACTAATTAGAGATGTTTATTGTGGCACATTTGTTTTGTACCTTGCTATATCTTTCCACTGATCAAAAAAAGGTAAATTCAAAAAATCAGCATTCTTAGCCTAAGTCCAACAGGAGAAAAAAATTAACTTTTCTGATACTTACAGGCTATTTAGTGTATTTAGCACAATTATGCTCAGGTTCTTTTTCTTCATTCACAGTTCTTTGAAGTACATTGAAAACATACGAGAGGGTTGACAAGCCTGTGTGTTTTCAAAAGAAATGTTCCAAGGTTTCACTCAGTTGCATACCCAAACCGCAAACAGGTACCTGACATCAACTGTTTGAAGATGTTAGGCAGCAGAGAGAAGACATCTGTTGGAGCAATGCAACTCACACAAGTAATCATTACTAGGAGTAATGAAATGACGAATGTTGTAATCAATTATAAAACAACTGAACTGGAGATGAAACTCGAAAGGAAAAAAAACCCAAACAACTTACAAGCTCTATTATCATAGATAAACAGTATAGCAGAAGTGTGCATTGTCTGGAATTTAAGGTTCATCTTCACATCATTACTTAAATAAAAAATGCTTTTCTTCTCAGTTTCACTTTCTTTCCTGAACTGGCACTGCCCTCACTCAAATTAAATTGGAAAAGCATGATTCCGTCCCCACCACAGATCAATGAGTATTGGCCAAGCACTCCAATACAACTGAATGGGCTGGAGAAGATCTGCTTTTGGTTCCTACTTTTTCCCCTCTACTGTTAAAAAATATCTTCGCCTACTACAGTTTCTAAACTTTGGGAACATGAAGGCTTCTTTTAGTCAACTTCTTCCCTCGATCTCAGTAATTACACTGCTGTCTCCTTCAATGACCTCCACTAACAGAACTAATATAACATCTTCAGGGTTGCAAATTAAGCAGGCTAGAAAGACTTGGCCATTACTTTAGCTAAAAGTACTCCTGGCTCAATCCACACTGTTTAACCTTGATATCAATTAACAAAATAACATCAGGAATAGATTCTTGCCAACTTCTAACCAATCATTAGGTTTCAGAATCCAGCAAGGAGTTTCTTACAGCTTTAGCTTAACTTGTCTCATTTAACGAGATCTATATCTGCATAATTCTACAAGAAAATGTTCTTCAATGGACAGATGCAATCAAACACGAAAACGTTGCACCTCTGAACTGCCTCATTGTTCACAGTGATTATGGTACATACTCCCAGTTTGCTCTTGTCAAGAATGTTAATGACTACAATTAGTATTTCTTAGATAACTCACTGCCAATCCACTATGACACCGGCATTGTCCTATGAGTTATTTAACAGCTCTTCACAGATACCTTCTTCGTCAAGGGATGCTCATTAATGCTGACTTCCTTTTTAAAAATTGCTTTCTCTTCATCACGGATACAATTCAGATAAAGCACAGAATAAAAGGGCGGTTTTTTTTTTCCTAGAGATTCCTTATTCTCATACCACTTAAACTTATCAGAAAATAGGAGACACCTTCAGATAAGTTTCTTTTACACCTAAAATAGAAAGCCACTTTTCATCAAAGATGGACAGCAAACAGTGTAAAGCCATTTTGCATTGTGTTAGGCAGCAAGGCCAACTTGAGAAGTTAGCCTCTTATCTCACCTACTCTGCAGCTTCTGTTCCCATCTCCAGGCTGTCACAGGCTGTCTCCCCAGCACTCTCCGCTTACTTGCATAGGGGGCATATGTGAATGGTTTCAGTCCACTGATCCACAGTAACCCAGGTCATTTTGCTATTAAAGTTCACAGAATGACTCTGCAAATACACGTATCAGTACAGCTGAAGATGTGGTTTCCTAGAGGCCTAAGGCTGACCACAGCTTACTCAAACTGGTTATGGATAAGGATCTATGCACCCACTCCTCCCTCCCTCTCTCCGCTCCAATCTGCAGGCTGCTCCAGCTGTATGTCAGCACTTCCATGCCATCTTGCACCCACATGGACAGTGAAACAACATGACCATTTGGCTGAGAGCATGACCCCACCAAAGCCTCCTCTACAACCAGGCTTCCAGGTGATCCCACCCACTCCATGGCTGTTCCCTCACTACCAGAACAGGAGCCAGGTTTCTGGAGCACATGGACTGGTGCTGGAAGGATGGATGGACAGACAAGGCTACCTCTTTTGATGGCAGCACAGTCTCAAATCAGTTTAAGCTAATGAGAAGCTGTGCTTTGAGGGGGGCTCATGATGAAGTGTGGCTATAGGAACAAGCATAGTGCAAACTGGGAATGGAAAACCTTTAAATTGACACTGCCAATGGACCATGGAATTATGCCTCAGGAACTATATGTGATAACACAGAAATATGTGTTTGTGCAGATTTTTTTTTTTTTAATAAAAAAAATCAAAGTTTATCTGTCTTGTTTGCCCATACTTAGCCACACATCCAAGCAATAAAACAGAGAGATTTACTGAAACTAAAGTGTTTGTAACATTTCTATCGCATGCCCAAGGGCTTGCTTGAATCAAAGACTGGGCAATCCATACACATAGCTGCTAAAGTTATCATAGGACTCTGACCAAAACCGCCCAAATTTAATTATGGTTTTTCTGAAATCACTCTACGCATTTCCATCAAAACAGTTATAAAATCTAGCAGTGTTAATCCATGGCACTGTAGATTTAAAAGCCTTCACCTGCTAGGCAAGAAAGAACACACTTTGCATTAAGAAACAATGGAAAATCTCATTTCACTGAATACAGAGTTAATTGAGAAAGTTATGTTGAAGTTCTGCAGCTGTAGACAAAAGATAAAGAAAAGCCAATACAGTATTATACCACCAATAGTTATATCCAGCAATAGTTCAACTCAAAACTGCAGAGACCAAATCTTTGGAGACATCTATTCTGTTCAGGCTTAGGATCATTTCTACTATCTGTATGTTTTAAATGAGTGATTTAAGGATGTCCTAAAAAACTTACATAAAGATAATGCTGCCTTCCCTGCTGAGGAAGGCCCTCAAAATTTTATTTTCTCAATTATAAGATACTTTTAGACTCTTATTTGCATTGCAGAATAAGGCAGACAACCAGAAATATGTTAATAAGATCTACTGAGAGAACTCTTCAGAGAATTCAAGCTACAGGGTTAAATTATTTCCCAGTCAAATTTGCAAAATCCCTATGGAGAACAATAGTACAAATAATAAAGAGGGCTGACACAGAGGCCAGAGGTTTGTAGGAATGTGTAAATATGAGAAATATTTTTTAATCCCAGTATTCACGCAAGCTGAAAGTAGACAGGACTCTGCACGCCTGCTAGAATTCATCTTTGTTTATTTATGAGACATCATACATAACCAGAAAAAAAACCAAAAACAAAAAAAGACCTTCTAGCAGTAACAAAACAATTCTCAAGTAAAAATTACAAAAGCTTACATCAATAAGACAGTTTATCCCTGTGCCTCAGTTGCACAAATCAATTCAACAAGCTTTGCAGCCTAAAGATGATCACTTGCACTTCTACATGAACTACTACGCTGTTTTATTATGAGCACTATATAAGTGGAACAAAACCAACTTTAGTAGTAGTTACAGATACCCTAGGGCACCTGAGAAATCAAAGAATACAAATATCTGTAGCTTGGTATTTGCTTAAGTAATCTTCATGCACAGAAACCTTGAGAAATGACAATGTATTCTCAGGGCAAATCCACAAATTTATGTTGTGTGCATCATACAGTTGTATCAAGAGCACTACATTTTTAAAATTAAATTCTGGGCTTTTTTCTGAACTATGGAACGAGGAGCAGTATCAGCATATAAAAGAAGTTCGCTTTAATTGACTCGCAGTGGGAAGAACAGTGTACTTGGGGTAATACTGTTGTTGTTCATCTCAACACTACTTTTGAAAGTGGTGAAAAAAAAAAAACTTTACTCTGTAAAAACCAGAAATCCAGCAGAAGAGAGTAGATGGCATAAGCAAAAAGGTAAGCATTCTTAACCCATACAGCAGAATTTCTGCATAATTCACTTCACACAAGAATTTATTTCCCAAAGCCTTTAAAATGGGAAATTTTTATGTGTGCAAGTAGCACACAAGCACGTAGTAATAAACCTACCATCCTATGCCTGTTCTCCAACAAACTTTTCCTTATTGCAAGCTGTTCTCGTATCAACCATTTCAAACTTCTTTGAAGCAATACTAACTTGCTAATACATGTAAATTCTTTCAAAAACTAATAATTTTCTTAAAGCACTGTCTTAAAGTCTGCATTTTTCCACCAAGAACATTGTGATGCCATGAGATAACACAGATTCTTTCTAAAGCATAAGTTTCAGGCAGAAGAACTCAGAGGAACCTAGAATTATCACTGAACTATTTAAGTTTCTCCTTCTGTCTAATTTTGAAGTTACAATGACTGAAGAAGCTACCCTAATGGGTAAGTTTGTTTTCTTCCCATCACCTTGAACTCCAGCCATTCAATTAGTAGTTTGCTGTTAAATTATACACCAACAGTAACAATAGGGCAGTCTGAAAGTCATCTGTTCGCTCAAGTTCCAAAATATTTTGTAATTCCTCCTTTTAATATGTAGAAGTCCTTGTTGCACCCAGTGCATGATATATGTGTGTATATATATGTAGATAAACATCTAAAGGCTTGCTTTTGTTTAATGAAAACTTACCTATGACAACTTGACACATGAGAAAACAAGGTGGCACAATGTTCCACAAAATGTTCTTCATAATAATCTATTATTCATATTTGAAACACATATAGAGAGACAGTGTTATAATATTGGTGTTATATCCCTTGAAAATAGATGAAATATTTAATGATTCATGAATCATTTCATAAAGAAAAAGCCAGCCTTTTTTTAAGTATATTAAGGTCACAATGAAAATTAAATTCCACTGATAAGAACTGTCTCTAAAAAAATAATTTGCCTTGTGTTTCTTATCATACTTCCACAGCATTAAAGGAAAATTAAATGAAAGAAAGGGGTTTTTTCTTATATGATTAAGTGAAAAAGCTTCTAACAGAAGACGACAGACTTAATCCTCAAGTATGGAAATATCACCAAATAAATAATTTGCATGTATTGTTAATCTTGCTAACATGGTGCTACTACATGCATATGGAGGAAAGAAGGGAAACTGCAGCATATTTAAGTCATGAGACTACCAGAAACAATTCAGTAGCTGATACTAGAATTTATCCTTCTTTGCAACGGTAAAAAAAAAATTAAACAGAAGCAGATCTGGTATAGTCTCATACTTCACAAATACTGAGAGAAGTCAGTTTTAAAATGACCTGGCTCTACTGTCCTCATTTAGCCTTCAAATGCTCTGGGAATTACACCAGTGTGTTTCAGGTTCACTACGTCAATATTCAATCAAGGTACCAACATGTCAATTTTTCTTAATATAAGAAGTATGATCTAGAGCAGATAATCATGCATTAAGAAATGCAACATCATCTTTTTAAATAGAATGTTAGAAGACTTTATAACCTCAGTAATTAAGAGCTTTCTATAGCTGGGCCCTCTTCCATGAAGAAGAAAATACGGTTTTTTGATTTGAACAAAACTTGTGACAACTGGACCAAAAAAAAAAAAGAGGAATACTGTCCTAATTGAAGTACAGATAAAATATTAATCTTGCTCTCCTGTTAGCTCCTCATGTTTTAAATGGATGAATACCTCATCTTCCAAAGACAGTGCTTTTCCATAGGAGTTTCCATGCAATGAATGCAGTCTTTGTGAGCAGATGGTGCAGTATAACCTCACATCACAGTCCCTTCAATAACAACCTATGGCTTCCCCAGCACACACTATTTAGTATAATCACATCCCTTTTTTCACTGATAAAAAATTAATTGTATTTTGTACACAAAGATAAGTTCCCTTTTCATTATTTAGCAACTTGTTAGTCCAGCTTCAGTTTCACCCTTGTGCATTATTGATTGCCACCTGTGTTGTCATTCCCTGCTACACCAAGTTTTATTTCTTCTTAAAGATATATATAAAAAAATTTGTAAGCCTCACTCTGAAGATCCTTTCCATTTCCCACTACAGAGAAATGCACACATTTCTATAACACAGTTATCTGCAGCTCAGTCATGGTTCTCCTCCACTTGGGAAATTGTACTAAACATTTTGCAAACCCTGCAACAACTTCAGCATTATGTGTGGTGGTGGTGTTTTGTGGGTTGTTTTTGTTGTGAGGTTGTTTTTGTTTTTTTAAAGTAAAGAAAAAAGCAATCTAGAAATCTACCCATGTACAGTGTACAAGCTGAGGTGAAAGACAACTGGACTGGTTTCCCTGTATCAGGCAGAAATTGGTAACTATCTCCTAAAGCGACCCATTATCAAACACCATCACTGCTTCAACGAAACACTAAAGAGTATCAGATGAAGAGCTTCCCTCACTTGTAGACTTGTCTCATCCATCCATCTCCAGCTTCAGAAAGCAAGTAACACTTCTAAGCTTTTAAGATCTGCAAAAAGCATATTTCAAAGATGAAGAGTTTATTTTTTTTTTTTTTTTTAATTAAATTTTGATTCAATAAGGCCAAGTGTAAGGTCCTGCACCTGAGTCAGGGCAAGCCCAAGGAGAAGGACTTGGGGGTACTGGTTGATGAAAAAATGAATACGAGTTGGCAATGTGTGCTCACAGCCCAGAAAGCCAATCGCAACCTGGACTGCATGAAAAAAGGTGTGGCCAGCAGATCAAGGGAGGTGATTCCGCCCCTTTATTCTGCTCTCATGAGACCCTGCCTGGAGTACTGCATCCAGTTCTAGAGGCCTCGGCACAGGAAAGACGTGGACCTGCTCAAGGAGCAAGTCCAGAGAATGGTCACAGTCGGTGGGCTAGAATACCTCCCGTACAAGGACAGGCTGAAAGAGTTGGGGTTGTTTAGCTATAGAAGAGAAGGCTTCAAGGAGACCTTATAGCCTTCCAGTATCTCAAGGGGGCCTACAGGAGGGATGGGGAGGGACTCTTGATCAGGGAGCGAAGTGATAGGACAAGGGGTAATGGTTTTAAACTGAAAGAGGAGAGATTTAGATTAGAGATGAGGAAGAATTTCTTTACTGTGAGGGTGGTGAGACACGAACAGGTTTGCCCAGAGAAGTTGTGGAGGTCCCACCCCTGGAAGTGTTCAAGGCCAGGCTGGATGGGGCTTTAAGCAACCTAGTCTAGTGGAAAGCATCCCTGCTCACCACCGGGTGGGTGGAATGACATGATCTTTAAGGTTCCTTCCAACCCAAACCATACTATGATTTTAGCATGGCACTGTGACCAAGGAGATTCCCCAGATGGGCTCCTGGCACTATTTTACCCTCTACCATCTTATTACTCATTGTTTCCCACAGACCATTTTTACCTTCTTCCCACACTCTACAGTAAGCACCTCCAGCCTGGAGGTTCAAACCACCCAAACATGTTCAACACGTTCAAACACGTACTCCTTTACCATAAGAGCAAAGCTTTGTTTTCGTTGACACTTGAATCTCAACTCATCTCATAATGATGCTTTCAGCTGATAAATTGATCTGGAAGAAATATGGCGGTAAGTCTGGTTGAAACCCAGCATTTTTTATAACAGTCACCACATATTTTCTGTTGCTACAGAAACTGAGACAGACAAGTGATAACAACACAACACTGAAATATGCTTCAGCCTTCTCTAAGGGCTCCAGTTCCTCAGCAACATTAGCTTATGCTGTAATAGATAATGAGTTTCAGATTCATAGGTGTCTGCTTCTCACCCACTATACAGTGGAGTGACCTATGCATTAAGCAGCCCACTAAAGGCTACGTTTTAAAGCCTAATGTTACAGCAAACTGAAACTGCTGATCAATGACTTGAAAATGCTGGACTGACAACTGTGGTAATTCTAGAGGTGCCTCCCAAGCAAGGGAATAGCACGAAAAGAGTGAAGAACGAGTAAAATATGCTACCAGTCAACGCAGTGTCAATCACTCCTACCAGTGAGCCAGAAACAGTCATGTTTCACAAATACTATAAATTCCCCATTTTACTACTCTGTAGTACAGCGCAAGGGATAAGACAGCCAGGCAAGTCTGCGGTTTGCTTCAGGTCAGTGCCCTGACAGGGGCAAATTCCTTCCTAGTGTACTTTAGCAGATCAAATTACACATTGCTGAGACACAATCCGCAGTTCAAGGAATAATTTTGATAAAATCACGCTGGGAACTTACTCATATGCTATTCTAAGGCCTCACTACTGTATGCAGAGAAATAATTCTCAGCCTACTGAAACAGCAAGTTCTATGATCCTAAAAACACTTTCACAGTGTTAAGTACTTATACACAGGTTCAGTGTTTACTTATCAAGTCCTAACAAAATCTCTGGGTTAGAAACAAAGGGGTTTTGTTTTTTTTACTTTTACTCTTAAACAAAACCAATGAAGTTCTGTAATATGTAACATTAAACCTAATTCCATTTAAATGGCTGAAAAATTGTTTTAAACCAGTTTATCAACAAGTAACAAAATATTAATCAATGTGAAAATAACAATGATCAAGCAAATTAATTTAGAGAATGATCACAAATGCATGACTGATTAAACATACACAAAATACCATTACTACTTACGAAATTCAATACCATGTGATGTAGGGAGCAGCATAGAAAAAGACACTTTATTATAACCCTAATACAAAAATACCTCAATGAATTATTTGTTGCAGGGAAAAAACCTCAGATGGACTAGCATTGCATGTTACTCAAGATGCACAGATGCAAACATGTTTTTCTTAAAAAAAACCCACTTTCCTTCTATTACCATCAATGAAGTTCAGCAAATCAAAGTATGACCTAGATAGTACCTACCCATTTTTTCATTTAAGAAAAACTTACATTTCATTTCATCATGCATCTCTGCACACTTAGATTGTTAATTTTAAGAGAAACCACTAGAGGAAGAAGTGGTTTATTTTGTTGGATAGGTATTAACCACACATAAATCCAAGACACCGTATTAACATTATGTTCTTAGAATAGTTTACTACTGACATGCAAACACCAAAGCAAAACGAGCGATGTCATTTTTATAATAGGCTACTAGAACTAGAGAAAAGCACTATATTGCATTAATGTAAAAATGAAAAGGGAAGCTTTGAAAACCATCACCTTGATTCTTATTCATAGATATATACTACTCAGCATCATGCTATACAGTCAGCTCAGCATTTGAAATCCAAGGTACAAGATCTTCAGAAGTTTTAAAAAGTTATTTTACTATAAAAAGGGTAATTTTTATCATCAAATAGTACTAAGACAAAACAGTGTAAGACAACATTCAGAGTTGCAGTTCTTTACTAAGGAAGCGTCAACAGTCCTGAAGACTGACGTTCTCTGCATGTCCATGGGAACACTACAACGCACCATACTTTCAACTTGTCTTGGCTAATACTGGTTTTGTTAAGATAGAACACTTTAACTATTTCCACTCTAAAGCATTACATCCTTTAGGCAGAGTCCTTTTGTTTTGTCTGAATCTGTTCACATACTGTAGTAAACTTGGAGCTCTTTAACAGTAGTACCAAAAGTGGAAAATATAGACAAAGATATAAAACTTGCAACTTCATATAGTTAATATAACCGCTCTCTAAAAAGAGCCACAGTTTGTAAGACTTGTCTGTCTTTCAGAAAAATCACACTAATTGAAAAGACATTTCTCTCCTCTAGTCAATAAAACAATAGAAATTTTCAAAACATCACTTGTTAATCAAGCAGGTAAGTAAAATCATCTGAAAACAAGTAACCCAGGAACAATGAATTAATTTTGAAACAAGATGAAAAGGCAGAAGGTCAAGGGATTTTAGAAACCTTTGTCCCTAGAAAACACTAAAAGCTGACAGGACTGTCCCACTGCAAATTTTATGGAGATAAAAATTGGGAATAATCTGAAAAATCTTAATAATACAAGGAAAACAAGGACAAAATAGGAAAAAAAAGAAATCATGGGAAGACTGGGAGTCTAGTTCACCATGTTCTGTGGTCACAAGTTCCTTTTCTAAAGCATTGCTTGAAGAGTCAGACAGAGCACATTTCTTAAAAAAAAAAGTCTCAGAGTTGTTTGAATGTTGCAGATACCACAGAGGTATTGCACAATGTAGCTGCTATCCTACTTTCACATGCACAACCTTCCATTATAACCATTTTGACCCCAGGCTGTTGGTTCTCCATCTTCCTCAAACTCCACCGTACCTTAGGCTAAAACCGATTTTTCCTCTTATCATACAATATCCAATTAGCAAATACCTGCAGTCTGAATCCTTACTAAAATACTGCTCCTTCTCTTCTTTGGCATTTACATGACAAATTCTTAAAAGGAAAAACAAAAAAAAATCCCTTGCTTTCACACGAAGTACTACAAAATAATGTACATCTTAATTAGCAAAGCCATTTTTGACATGACATTTGCGATGATCTGACCTATTCTGCAGCACTTTGAAAATTAGAAGTTACAAAAATAGCTACATGAAAAAATAAAACCATCTCCATCTTTTCTTCCAGCTCTAGCAACAGATTGTTTTAGTAACAGCAATCTGTTTGACAAATGAAAAGAAGAAATTACCAGGCATCAGACGGTATTAAGAGTCACAAGGTGGTGAGTCACTATATAACAAGCCAAGAAGACTGACCAAGGAGCTATCCGAGTCTGCATTTCTTGCATTACTACAGGTGAAACATTCAAAGAAGCTATTTTTGGAACAGAACAATTCCTCAGGTCTACCTATACTACAAGAAACAAATCAGAAAGCCTGTGCATCTGCAGAGAAACAGGGAAAAAAACGTCATCTCCAGGGATAAAACAACAAACAAGGAGTTTATCTTGCACCATGGTATTGTTCATCCATCCTTATTATCAGAAAAGCTTTTCTAAAAAAACCAGTTTGGAAAGAATTTGCCTAGAAAACTTGTGGAATGTCCATTACTGGAAGTTGGTAAGAATAAGTCAGATAAATATTTGTGAAGAGTGATTTAGGTACCGCTCACACATAAGACTCAAGTCAATGATCTTTCAGGGTAACTCACCCATATTTTTTTTCCCCTCCAAGTCACTGACTTTGACTGTTACTAAACTCAAGTTTCCAGTTTGGTAAACCCTTAAAGTCTACATTTTTCTCTAGTGACAATACGGTAGGAAACTACGAAAATATTCAAAGCAGACAGAAGTATTAAAATTGTTTCTGACATAACAATACATCGATTGTCAATGCTTTCTCCGTAAGCACTCTTCAAAAAAGCTGCACTTTTAAAGTTTAGTTCTCTTGCAAGCAAGCACATAGCTGACATTTCTTTTCAACAGACTCAGCTAACTTAATGTGAACATCTGTTATGATGATCAGGGCACTGTTCTTCAAACTCATCTAAATTTGATTAATGATGAAATTTTTCCCACATATTGAGGCTTGGTACATAGTACAATTAGTAACAGTAAGAAATTCTAGCAAGGGGTGAATCAAAATACATCCTTTAAACTTAACTGCCATTTTTTTCCTAGTGGAGATGTAAATGAATATTTTATTACTATAGAATTCTCCTGAGTTTACAGCAAGTGTTTACTTTTCACACAGAAATCCTCCTACCACCAGAGCATGGTGTATTCTGGACTTGAGCCTACTTTGGGTGTGACTGGAAGAGCAAGTATCAAAAGCAGTTGCACACGTACAAAGTGTACCACCAAAGTGGTTTCTACCTCTAAAAACTTGAATTTTATTATTGAAAAACTTGGTGTAGAATGGCATACAGTGTGACAGGGAAAATTATATTTTCTCAATTGTTTTTTAATTTCTGAATTGTTTTTCTCAATAAATCGAATAACAAAACCAGCCAGTTAAAGAGTTAGATTTTGCTGAATTGTCTGTGCAGTCTCTGGTTCTTCTCCCTTCAAGAGTCTCCCAAAGTATAGCCATTGTCACAATAAATACTCTCATAAATCTTTTTCTGGAATTTAGAGACAGATTCATACTTTTGAAATAATTTATAGATAAAACCCCTCTTTTGCTTGGTTCCTCAGTAGTTCCTCTGATCTTTAAGACGATTTACATGAAGCAGGTAATATTCTTTTCAAAAAACAGCAAAGGTACCAGGTTTCTTCACATAGTTCATTTACTAACAAAAAGCTATCTGATTCATGAGGCATGAAAGCTGAGCACCTACAAAAGACATGGCTACTTCATACTGCCTGAAGTTTTGAAATATTTCTCATGTTCCAGTGCTTATTTTATATAAAGGAAACAAAGTCTTTAATGTATGTTCTTATTTAAGGGAAAGCATCAACACACTCTTAAAAGCAATGTAGTAGATTTAGTTTATGAATAGTGTTCTCAAAAATATATCCTTTACACTAATGAAAGGCATGTATCTAACAAACATTCATATTAATTCATTTTAAAGGGATCTGACAATAAAAAACTAATTAATGCAATAATAATGTAATACATTTAATGTACACAAAAATGTCAACGAAATCAGGAAGGTGCCATTATGATTACCTGACAAGAGCGAAACTGGTTGACTAGCAGCGTACATCTCTGTGGGTCTTTTCTTCCATCCAAACTGTCCAGTTCAGCTGCTACTTGATTTAGTTCCTCATCAGCGTAATAGAACTGAGCTAGGAGCTGCGGGTCTGTTCTCTGCAGTGAAGACAGAGACATATATAACGTTACATTATTTTTGCAAATAAAAACCCTACCTCAGCTGATTATATTTATGGTGATTTTATATATATATATATATACACACACACACACACACACACACATTTAAGCTAGATGAGTAGTGTAAGCAGCATGGAGAAGAATGATCTTGAGACTTTTATGCACACTTCCAAATTTTTTCTACCTTGAAGAAAAAAAAATATCTCTCATAAACTTGAGGCATTACTCAGCTACCATTATCTCCAAAAACCATCCTGGCATTCTCACTACTTGTGGCATAATTATCAAGCAGAGCTAACAACTGAATCACAAGTTTTGTTTATTAAACAAAAGTACATTCAGTTCTAAGCAAAACAAGGCAAAGTTTCTTTCCAAGTTAAAACAAACAAACTCCCCAAAATCTACCAAGCAATGAGATAATCCATCAAGCAGCATGGTAACCCCTGCAACATGAATGCACAGTGTTATCTGGTCAGAATCCTCACTTTGAGGATCACAAGAATCAAGTCACAGAAGGGAAAAAAGTACTGAATCTACCAGATGTGTTACCAGGGCCAAACAGATGTAAAGATTTCACAAAGCAAGTATGACTAAACACGGCATTACAAACCGAAAACTCTGCCGTAAGTCTTTCAAGTGGCAAAGAACAGAATTATCACAATGGCTTTTTGGCCACATTAAAACAAAACAGCAATTATAATACAACAGAAGAATAAAGGAATGCATCATCAAGAAATAGTGAGAAATATTAATAATAAAAGTCTACCCCATAAAAGGGATATTATTTTTTTAATATTAACAACTGGAAATTCTGATCCCTATGAAAGGTTTTATCAGAATACAGGAAAAATAACAGAAATCAGGGGGGCTGAGAGTGTGTGTGTGAGCAACTTGGTGAAAGATTCATGGGCTCAGTAAGCACAATCTCATATTATTCTAAAGAGGCAGTCAGTAAAAACACATACAAGATTTGCAGGAGGTGTATAAAATGAAATAGTTGGGTTAGGTGGGTTGGGTTAGGTTAGGTAAAGAAAACATTGCTTTCATAAACTAAAAGAAATAGTAAAAGCATAGAAATTGCCAAGAAGCAACACATTTTAAAATTACAACTAATGAAGATGTACAAGATAAGTACATCAGAGCAAAACACGTATCAACAGAAACAAGTGTAATACAGTGAAGAAATTAGTCAATAGCAGAACAGAAGATAGCATCACTTTAAACGACAACATCACCAAATGCAACAAATGGCAAAAGATAAAAACACTGAGGACATAACACGGAAGCATATGTTGCAAGCTATAACATTTTTTATCTGAAACACAAAACATTTCCACTATTGTAAAAGGGATAAAATACCAAAGTTCTTAAGGGATGGGCATATGGATGCAGTGGGATCAAAAATGCTGCCGTTAGCAAACCACAGGTCTAAAGCATTAATAGAGATGATAAAGGTATACTAGAGAGCTCAGTCTTGTGCTTCATGTACACCCAGTCCAGCAGCACCGGTCCAGAAGACATAAGTTGTTTGCGATCACACAAAAAGATCCGTAGCAAGCCTCTGCCAACAGCAACACAGGCTCAGAAATGGTGGCAGTGCAATAAATGCCCAACAGGAATACTTGAAAAAAAAGCAGCTAATTTTGCTTCATTCTTAAAAAAAAAAAGATTTGCTTCATACTTTAAAAAATTTTTTTTCAACAGAAGGTAAGACAACATATTGTTATACTCCTTATTTTAGTCTCCACAAGATATATATCCTGCAGAAAAAGCCTTTCAGGCCTTCATAGGACAACAGCATTTAAACCTGCACAGCTGTTTAGTCCCTGAAAAAGAACAATAGAGCACTAACATCTTTTGAAGAGAACAGTATACATCCTCCACACTTGACAGGATCAAGGAGTCACCTACTGCAAGTATTTTATTGCCATAAGACTTAAGGAAAAAGATATAGTCTTCTAAGTGATGCTAAATACTGCTGCAGTGTTCCTTGCTGGATTGGTTCTCAGTCAGCAATTTAACAACAGTCCTCCATGAAAACAGAGCCACTGACTTCCTGTTCCTATAACACCTTATTTGTGCATGAATATAGTGAATTTAAGGCGACCTTTAACATTGCTGTAAGCCATCATGGTGCCCAGCAGCTTCTTACATCACGACTTCCCACCACCCAAATTCTGAGTCAAGTCAGAAATGAAACATCTTTTCAGGCAGTT
Source organism: Dromas ardeola (assembly GCA_013398915.1). Lineage (NCBI taxonomy): Eukaryota > Metazoa > Chordata > Aves > Charadriiformes > Dromadidae > Dromas > Dromas ardeola. The sequence goes on from VYZM01005355.1 coordinate 220,537, forward strand.
GAAATGTAGTAATGAAAGTCTTAGGTTTTTTTTCTTCTTTAAACAACCACTTACTACAAAATAGAGAGCCTTTCCAATCATAAGCTTTCAATGTTGACCTTTATTAAGCAGTTTCAGTACCCTAGATGTAAGCTGTCAAAAGTTTACACAGTCTTCACTATAGCACTGATATAAAGGTGCCCAGGGAGAAGGATAAAGCTTGTGCTACATGGTCAGGGAAACAGACAAAATTCAAAATGAATGATAATAAGAGGGAGAGCCTATAACTGAACTATTAAATTTAAATTTTTTTAGTTCTTAATTTCTGTATTTATAAAGCAAGGCTTAGTAAAGCATTTCTTTCAGCATTTCCCCTACCCAATTACTTTTACTATTTCTGATTTTTACGTTTTGCTTCAGCATTCACCTGCATCCATTAAAACTTTCTAGATAAAGTTGTTAACCAAAAATGCAGTTCACGTGTGGAATTGTGGCAAAGCATGAATGCTGATTTATAAGCATCTAAATTGCACTGCAGAAGCAAAATAAGGCAATTTATTAAGACAAGTCTCAAGCAAAACAAGTAAGGCTGAGACACTTAGCTCCCACGTGGCTGATCTTTTAAATTGGAGGAACAAAAGTTTTAATTGAATTCTCTTGACTGTGTTACATTTAGTGTGGATTAGCAGCGTGATCTTTGATTAATTGTGTCAATCATATGCGGTCCCTGGCAAGCTGAAGCTGCATGAAACTCTAAATCTCTTAGCAGGGGGTCATTTAAAGCAAATAGCCACAACTTTCTAAATTCAATTTGTTCCAATTGGTAGCAGAAAATAAGAGATAGCACCATGCTCAATGCCAATTTCTACTTTGAGTTTATGCAAAATATGGTTCAAATAATTCCACCCAAATTACTTATTATTCTTTGGCAGAATAAAAATTGGTAATTCCCATCCTCAGTTGCTCAAATAAATAGGAAGACTTCATTTGAAAGTACCTAACAGAGAACCTACCACTTATCCTGGAAGTTTGTTTCAGGAATTAATCACATTTACCAAATTAATGCATCTAATCTCTTGTTTTGATTTCCTGGACTTCAGTTTACAGATGCTATTCTCACCTTGTAAACAAGTTGGTCTATCAAACCTAGAAGCTGTCACTAAAAATAGTGTCACCTAACTGGGAAAGAAAGAAATTCTAGCACAGACTTCTCAATACAGGACAGAAGCAAACAGCTACCCCAAAAACTGATACTACAACAAGAAGCCAAGGTGCCGAGAGATCAATCTCAAACCATTCAGTAATTCTGAAATTTAACTATCACCTTCATAATCACATTTCCAGAAATAAGCGTTCTTCTTAGGGGGAATTTTCTTCTTTTGAAACAAAATTGCAAGCATCTTTTTTGTGATTTTTAACAACAGCTTTCAAGTATCAATACTGCTTTTTTCCACTAACACATAAAATATGTATAATCTTATAAACATAAGTGATAGCAGCCCATAATTTGAACACTAAAGGGAACGTTTCTCCCAGGTTTCAGTGATCCTTCGTAGGGAAGTAAAGATACTGCTCAGGCTTTTTCTTCTGCTGACATTGCAACAGGCACAGAGCCCCCACCACAAAGAGACAGAAGACATCATCATCATCATCCCAAATGAGCCAAAGAATAGACTGAAGCAAGGGAACCATACTGATGAGCAAGATCCCAGCTAGTGATATAATTATCTTCTGATGCCTGTCAGTTATCCTCTGGAAAATATTCATCATTTTTCAGTTGCTGATCTAAAGGCTTCAGAACAACAGCTAAACCCCAGCCCTGCTTAAAATAAAATCCATGGGCCTGAGATAAAAGGCTCCAGATCTCCCTCGTTCACTGGCATTTTTCCAGCAGTAAGCATTTATGTGTCTCCCACACACTCAGAAACCCTAACCTGATCCCCACGGAAAGAAACTATATGGAAAAGCATTAATTACATGCATTTTGTCGATGGTAAATCCAGATTGCTTTTTGACAAGGGAACAAAGTAAACCTACATCCAACAGGGTAACTTTTCACGTAGTACTTGGTAATGTTAAGAAATGTACTTGTGTAAAAATACATGTTTTATTATTCTTTGCAGCAACTGCATCCACAATCAATCACAGGACAATAGTGGGTGATAAATCTATGTGCGATAGTTTCAATTGCTGCAGGTGCCCCATGACGCTACTCTTCCTTAGCCAGGAAGGTTAGCAAACATCAACTGCCTGCCCAACAATTTCTATTCTGATACAACTGATACTACAACTTTAATGGACGAAGTTAAGAGTTTTCGAGAAAGGCCATGGCATTCACATCAGTGGAACTGTCTTTCATTTATGTAGCTTCCTTGATTCCCCCTTGGGTAAGGGAAAGCGTGGTATAAATGTCTCTACTACTGAGGACCCAGTTTTTCCTCAGTCTAAATCTGTTGTCCGCTGTATTTTCAGGGACAGGAAAGAAACATATCGTCACATACCCAAAGACAATCAACCTCAAACTTTCCATTCCCTGAAATAAATGCTGCCATTATCAGACAGTGCCAAATACAAACAACTACTGCATAACACAGAAATCAGAAAAGGGACTTCACAAGCAAAAGCACACTCCCTTTCAGTTGGGAATTTGGAAAAGCTATACGTTAAGAACTCGCTCCTACTCTGAAGCGTACAGAAAATGCCACCTAACATTTTGGAAAACAACAACTCATGTATGAGATGACAACATGTTCTGTGCACCACAAGGCAGAATTAGGTGCTAAGCATTTTAAATACAGCCAGTGATGAGGCAATGTAGTATTTTTAAAGCTTACAACTGGTGTTGCATGTAACTAGTTTTAAGCGATTTAAACTTAACTAAGACTTACACAACATTATCCACAATGACACAAAGACTTACACAACATTATCAAAAGGAAAAAGTATTTTATTTAAAAGTAATAGGATTTAGGCGCAAAGTCCCAGGTTTATTCATTGCCAACGTAAAAAACAATGGACTTACAGTAACAGAAACTTATCCCAACTGAAAACTGACGGGACCATTTCTGTTTAACATCTTTATTGATGATCTCGATAAGGACATAGAGTGCATCATCAGTAAGTTTGCAGATGACACCAAGTTAAGTGGGAGTGTTGATCTGCAAGAGGATAGGGAGGCTCTAACAGAGTGACTTAGATAGATTGGATCGATGGGCCAACACTAACGGTATGAGCTTCAACAAGGCCAAGTGCCAGGTCCTGCATTTGGGTCACAACAGCCCCATGCAGCACCACAGGCTTGGGGAAGTGTGGCTGGAAAGCTGCCTGGCAGAAAAGGACCTGGGGGTTCTCATTGACAAGCGGCTGAATATGAGCCAGCAGTGTGCCCAGGTGACCAAGAAAGCCAATGGCATCCTGGCTTGTATTAGAAATAGTGTGACCAGCAGACGTGGGGAGGTGATTGTCCCCCTGTACTCAGCACTGGTGAGGCCACACCTTGAGTATTGTGTCCAGTTTTGGGCACCCCAATACAAGAGAGATATCGAGGTGCTGGAGCGAGTGCAGAGGAGGGCAACGAAGCTGGTGAAGGGCCTGGAGAATACGTCTTATGAAGAGCGACTGAAGGAGCTGGGACTGTTTAGTTTGAGGAAGAGGAGGCTGAGGGGAGACCTCATCACTCTCTACAACTACTTGAAAGGACATTGTAGAGAGGTTGGTGCTGGTCTCTTCTCCCAGGTAGTTAGCGATAGAACAAGAGGGAATGGCTTCAAGCTGCAACAGGGTAAGTTTAGACTGGACATTAGAAAAAAATTCTCCACAGAACGAGTGGTCAGGCACTGGCATAGGCTGCCCAGGGAGGTGGTGGAGTCACCATCCCTGAATGTGTTTAGGAGTCTTTTAGATGTGGTGTTGGGGGATATGGTGTAGGGGAGAACTCTGTAGAGTGGGGTTGACGGTTGAACTTGATGATCCCAAGGGTCTTTTCCAACCTGAGTGATACTGTGATTCTACACCAGTCACATTTGCACTAGTAGGCTTAACCGGCAGATGACAAGTTCCAAAGATTTAAGGTATTTCTTCAGAAAAGGATACCAGCAAGTTGTTACATCAGTTCCTTTTTCACCTCCCACGTAAGCAAACGTACTCACATCCTTCCTTTGGACAGGTCCTTTGAATTTTTCATTGATTTCCAAAGGCTAATAACAATAAGAAACAATCATTATCTAACAGGCAGGTCAGCCAAAATTTCTGATAGCCAAATTGAAATATCATAATTTTTAGTAGCAAAAATATGTCTTCACATTAAATGAAAGAGTAACACTAATACTCCAAATATGCAGTTATTTTGGGGGCTTTGTTGTTTGGTTTTATTTTTTCGTTTGGGTTTGGTTGTAGTTTTTTTAATTGAATCTACTGACTACCTGATGTAGATTAAGGAAAATCTTTTAATCTACTGACTACTTGAAGTGCTATCCATTAAGGAAAAATCCCTCAACATTCATATTTTGTAGAACGTAATTAAGTCTTAAACTGGTGTTGCACATGCATAAAAAGAAAAAGGACTCCAATACGAATACAATGATTGGTAATTGGTCATGAGGATTCATAAAAAAACCCAAGCACTGAAAAAAGCTACAGCCTGGTTAAAGCTTTGCCAGCCACTCTGTGTTTATCTATGGAATATCATTACACAAGCAATAAAGACAGGTGAACAGGTTGTTAACACAGTAAAATGCTAGCGGCATCCTAAGGAAAAAAATCAGTGAGATAATGATTTTAGACAACAAAAATCAGGTGGATGAGTTTCTGCAATACTTGCACACTCTCCCCAAATACATTTAAGTGTTTTGTTTCCCCTACAGAATGGTATAAAATCAACCCCCCCTAAAAGGAAAATCTGATAGTGGTTACTCTAGTGAACTAGCGTAGCAAATACTTGAGACTACCACGCAGCTGGTTTTCACTTATCATGGCTTAAGTCACCATACAGAGTTTCTATTTTTGAGTGTTCATAATACTGATCTAGAAAAGCATGTGCTCGAATCCATATTCTCTGGGGGAAGTACATAGGCAGATGCTGTTAAGCTTTCAGACGTGTACTCTGCTGAATACACGTGGCCTGCAGCTGAACTGCAGCTTCAATTTCCACGAAAGAAGTTAGACTTCTTTTGTAGATGAAGGGATTTTGCTGTGGGGAAGTCAACACGCTAAACAGGCGTGAGAAGTGATGGAGCAGCTACTCCTTCCACATGAAAAGTGCGTAACCTGCAATGCTACCTCCTCCCCCAGCCTATGGCAGGCTGTTTTTTATTAGCAAGAAATTCATCTTCCCAAAATTGCGTCTGTTTCGTGACAGTAATTGGCAAGTGATCTCCTTGTCTTTATCTTGACTCACAAGCTTTTTCATCCTATTTTCTCCCTCCAGCTTGTTGAGCAGGGTAGTGAGAGCACGGCTGGGTGGGCACCCAGCAGCCAGCTAAGGTCAACCCACCCCACTGAACTTCTAAAACACTTGCCAAAAACCTTCTACTGCAGCTAATCTCCCAGAGTTTGACCTAAAAATATTTCATTCTCAGCTGCTGCAAGAACATCAAATTTAAAGGACAAATATTTACTTAGAAACAGCAAATTCAGTTTGTCAGGATATTGAAATTGACAAATCACTCTTTCAATTCTTTTATGCAGTTCACTTCAGATTTGTCTAGATTTTTGTATTTCAACTCAAACATTACACGAAGTATCTTTTCAAACAAAATAGATTCTGCAGTGTTTTTAGTGATTTGCTATCTATCAAGAGGAAAATAGCCAATTTAGGTCCCTGGGCTTGTTGATTGATTATGTTCAATTCCAGATCCACAGCCCCCCCCGCCCCCTTACATAGAGGAATGGTGTGGCATTTGGAAGCGGCACCCAACTATTTTTCCTCCAATAATGCAAACCCTCCATCTTACTAGGCTGCATGTCTTCACAGCTTTCTTTATTAGAGGACTTTTTAACCCACTATAGTTATGTTATAACATGTTTTATAGATGTATCTAAATATTTATAACAATTCCTAAACATTGAGGCAAACAATGCTCTTATCTTGGACATGTCTTTTTGCTGTACCTTTTCTTCCTTTCAGAATCAGACTTCTAGAGAAAAAAAAGCCAACAAAAACCAAAAGAAAAACCTCAAAAACCCCGCCTCGTGCAGCTGAAGGATTGTTTTGCAGCCTCTTTTCAGCTCTATCTTGTTTCAGCATGCACATATCCAAACAGGATTTTTCTTCTCCCAGGTCTATAGTTCCAGTACTTTGCTCATGCTTAGCAGACCTGGTAGAATGCCAGTTTTGCCTTGCTGTTCAGTACCGACCTGTTTTGAACAATCTGCCATATACAGCACTTTACTTCTGGATCATGAAATAAATGTCTTAGTTAATCAGGGCATAGAGAAAACTCTAACAAGAGGGAAGCCTGACCCAGCAATGAGTTCAGGCCTGCTGAGGGTAAGAGTTAATCCATAGCCTCTCTCAGGTAGTAACAGGCATAGCGCATTCCTTGGGTTTCTTCATATTTAAAGTGCATCTTTATTTTTCTTTGCCTCAGCAAACTTGCTGATGATGAGTCTGAGGTGTTCCACATCGTATTTTAATAAAAGCACAATCATCTATGTGAAGTTGCTCATACATAACCTCATTTGCCTTGTAGGAGGCTTTCAGTAAGCTCAGGTTGAATACCTTGGCAGATGTTCAGGATTTAACTATCTTGGCATCATATCACTAGCACAATCAATCATTGCAACAAAAAGATTTCATCAGAACTTTGTTCCGAAATGCATCTGTTCAAGCCAGTGATGAAAGAAATCGCTCTTACAGCCCTCAGCACAGAAACTTTTCCCAGCTTCTGCCTTCTAACAATAACTTCAAATGAATGTCTGCGTAAGTAAATCTTTTGATCTCATTTCCACTATTTCAGCTAAACCGTATAAACAAGTAGCTTTCCAAGTGCCATCATCAGTCAAACTGGGTTTCCTATACTGTTTTTCAGATATTAGCGAGCTTCAGTTGATGTTTGTCCTGTGCTTACCATAGCACCTATCTGTGGAGATTCATCTATGTCTAATAACGAACGCACTCAAGACAGTCCTTCAGTCAGACCATTTAACATTATCTCTCTCTGCAGAAAGTTTGCACCTCCTTTTTTGTAGGAACCTACCTAAAGTTTTAGGGAACTTTTAGGAACTTCATTGCTTTTAAGGACTTGATACTGAGATTAGTATTGCCTTTCCAAGTGTGCTTGAACATGAATAGTAGCTTCGAAAACTACAAAGAGATAGGCAAGAAAAGAAAGAGGAGAAAGTCACCAGACAGACCAACAGCAGGAGCTCATAGGACTTTCAACTATGCTAAAAACTTTTGAAACAGTCCATCAACAAAAAGATATATTAAAGTACACAAAAAGCATGTATTTTCTGGAAGACAGTAAACGAACTGGATGACATTGCATGGAAAAAGGCTCACCCGCATCCCTGCTCCCACCCCCTGCTGAATTGAATCTTTTTGCTCAATTAGGCATTCCTGGGTCTTTTCAGACAATATCCTCAAGGTCTGTCCTTGGTCTCCTGGTCACGCAGAAAATCTCTCCTGGGAAACAAATGGGTTTGTACAGCTATTTTCTGTGCTAGCTCAGCATAGAGCTTTAGTTTGACCATTTCTCCTCATCAGCACGCATGTTGGATAAGCTGTAACAGTCTTTGGCTATTCCCTTCCCGCCCTGGTTCCTTCTACATCAAGACACAGAAGGGACAAAAACTAAGCAGAAGTTAAATACAAACATGAATGCTTTTCTGGTACATATTTTCCTAAGATGAGCAGTTCATATTCATTTATTGAGAGGGAAAATTAAAAAACAACGCAGTCCCCCAGAAACCTCTCGTCACTACATATTAGCAATTCATACAAGGATTTAAAAATCATATATTGTCTCTTTCTGGCAAGATCAAGTTTCTCAGATCTGTTTGCTACCTGTTTAGGTAAATATAAAAACCCAACACAATTATGGTACTATCTACTTAATGAAGAGATGTTTCTTTTCCCACATTCCCAAAAACAGCTTTCAGAAAAGCTACAACACATATAGTCTATTGCCTGTTACTTTTTATTGATCAACATTATCACTTTCACATTAGAACAATACATGTTCAAGTTCTCCCCAAATCCATTCAGCAAACTTCTCGTTGCCAACTATTTTTTCTAGTATGCTAAATAACAAAAATGGCAAAGGCATTAATTGCAGAATAGCTGTTAAAAGCAAGGAAATGTGTTACCAGTAATACTTACTGTAATATTTTAAATGCTTTGGCAAGTTTTCCTTTGTTATATTTGATAATAGCATCAAAAACCAACACTACATCAGAGACACCAAAAAAAAGAGGAGAGAAATCTGGTAATTTGAAAAATGGAGGATGCTTAAGTAACGCAAAATTATTAACTCATACATGTACAATTCACTTCATTTCCAATGTAGACACCTTCTGCATGTCTTTATCAGGAGACAATAGTAACCTTTATCTTCCACTACAGATAAACTTTCTTCTCTACCACCATGGCTTTACACCCCAGTCTGACTCCAGACATGAACGTTAACTAGGGACCATACCAAAATCAGAGGCAGACTCATGACTTTTCTTGCATGTAATGGAGCAAAGAACTCCAGTGCCTACCAAAGCCTTAGGGAAGAACACTTGCTGGAGTAGCTATACTTTACATTTCAATGGCATAAAGGATTAAAAAGTTAAATTTGTTTTACTATGAATACTGCATTTGAACAGAAAGTTTAGCATACATGCAGACTTGGATTTAAGCTATTAATTGCTTTTCAGTTGAGAATGATTATTTTTCTCTGAAGAAAATAATCATAAAATCAAAGTGTCAAAAAAGTCAGACGCTGGAATAGGCTGCCCTGGGAGGTGGTGGAGTCACCATCCCTGAATGTGTTCAAGAGTCGTTTAGGTGTGGTGTTGGGGGGATATGGTGTAGGGGAGAACTTTGTAGAGTGGGGTTGATGGTTGGACTTGATGATCCCAAGGGTCTTTTCCAACCTGAGTGTTGGAATGATTCTAAATGATTCTAAAACATTTTCTGACATTTCTGAAATCAATGAGTAATTTCAAGACTACTCTGGAAATAGATGGCAATAGCTGCATCCAGCCTGACTTACACAGCTGTCCGGCCTACGGTCACATGATCACATTACTTGCTGAAAACATGGGTATTTGCTCCAACACAGACAGAAATAATAGTTGTCATCTCCCACTCCTCGTTTTTTTCCTGCTCAAGCCTTTCTGTTTTGGGTAACAAATGCAAAGTGGAGGTCGGAACCTGGAAGTACTTTCGCACTGCAGTCTTTGCTTGAACCAGACAGGTTTCCCTCCAGCCCAATTAATACTTTGTGGTTCTACTCACAGGTTCAAAGATAAGAGCTGCAGAAAGACACCTCTAGATTTGCCATGAGCATGGTGTTACCATTTCCTTCTGAAGGTGAGAAACATCTGTTCAAACCTACTGAACTAAAAAAAAAAAATAATCTTTTTTGCCCTTACTTCCTACCTTAGAGACAAGGTTTCTTACATCTGAATTTAGCTCTAGTACCAGTAAGTCTTTTCAGTTTTGTTCCCCCCAGTAGCGGTTACTGTTGCACCAGACTTGAGCCACAGCTCTGCTTTAGTTTTTAATACCGAGCATGTATGAAATGGGCAAGCCTGCAGACTGCAAATGCCTGCAGAACTTCAGCGACTAGCAATGACGATCTAAAAAAAAAAAATCTCAAGGCATTATTAAACACAAAAATCCCATTTTTGATACCTACGACCCAAGCAACTCCAGAAAAATACATAAAGGAGAACCATATTTTGCACTTTTGTGGTGATTTGCAAACACATTCGAAGAAATTAATTGAGAAGTCTTACAGTAAAATGCTTTAGGTTATTCCTCCAAGCAGTTAGCTTATCTAGTCAGGCAACAGTTTCCTGGTGTACTGAATATTTTACAACTTCTAAAGCTATATTGCTTTTCCTTATCAAAATTATAGGTGAAATAAATCATTCCCTTTCGAAGAACATGTTTTGGAGACTGACTGGGATTTCTTCCAACTGCAAATACATATGTCAATATAACACAACTCAGATTTTTTTTTTTTTATTTGTAATTATCAAGGATATACATAGAAAATCATTACACGTTCGGTTAAAATAGAATATATTAAATTCAAGGCTCTGTTCAGTAACACACATTAACTTCAGAGGATGATTTTATCGCATCCTGAAATTGTGCTGTGAACACAAACACCATTCAAAATCATGACTAACATCCATAATTATAGTATGTGTTCAGAAAAATTTTATTCATTTATTTTTTTTGTTTATTTGAGATAA
>VYZM01005355.1:231010-272012 GCA_013398915.1 Dromas ardeola
TTTATATTCAGCAAAACACAATTATGTTTTTGAAGCGGACTGAAAACATCGCAGTGTAAATCAAGCTGGCATTATACTTCTACTCTCCAAGCAGCTCTACTGCTTGATTGTTTATTTACTACCTACAACAGTCTAAGGACTAGTCACATCCCAATACAACCTAAGACAAAGGAAAGGGCATTAGAAACAGGGCAGGGTGCGTGTGTTTAAATTGCAGTAAAATGATAAAAGTACCAACTGATTACAACATGACGACTCATTTCAGGGATATGAAATAGCCCTGAAATATATATTTATGTATTATACATCTTTATATAAAAATATTAAAGATATATTTATAAATATATTTATTCCATATATATAAGCAAAATAATCTACTAAAAATTATGGCAAAAATTAATTTCCAGGAGGTAGACTGATCTTTCTGCATTCATATGAGACAGGCAGTTTCTGCATTTAAATTACACAAAATCCACATGTGAAATATAGTAGCCATTGTTTAACATGTCACTGAATGCTTAAGTACTATGATGAGGAAGGCAATAAAAATATGAAGTACAGGATACAAAAAAGCATAAACACAAGCACCCAGGCTAACGCAGACGCCAAACCCAGTACTAGTATTAAGAACAGGACAAATATAGGAAAGAAAGATATAATTGAAAAGGTGGATTTATAAGCCCAACACATACCTCACCTCTTTTCAAGTTCCATAGTAAACCCAGCCCTTCTCCTCACAGGTAACTTCTGAGCATCAAATCTCAAAGCTAACTCCTAAAGCTATGAAAAATGCTAGAGTAAATGAGGCAACTTTAATTATAAAAATTACATTAACAGCTCTTGTATATATATATATAATTGTCTTTGTAAAAGACAATTTCAAGAAAGCTATGCAAGTTATCTTATTCCATAAAGGAAAAACTACATGACCCATGAAGTGAAACTTGCCAAGTTACCAGAAGAGCCATTACAAACATCTTAATTTCCCAGGAAATAATTTTATTAGACAAAACACAAAAAAAACCAGGAGACTGCTACAGTTCCTGATGATTATATACGTTTCCTACCACAAAGCTGTTTGCACTCATGAAGAGCAGAGGTGTACATGAAGAACTTGCCTTATATACCCCAAATTTCTACAAAGGAGCCCAGTCAGGCTGTGGTCTGCCACCCCACCATTATCAGGGTGCCATTTGTCACTCTCATGTAGTGCAAGTGTGGCTCTGTGTTACAGCCCCAGCTGGACCTGCACTCAGACAGTATTCCAGGTGACCCAACAAAGCCTTGTTACTCCCAATACAGAACAATGGAAGAACTTTCTCTTACACACTTCGTTTCTCTCTGGACATATTGTTACACAGAAACCTGTTGTACAGCACTTAGGGCAAGATACACTGCATAAAAAGATTTGAAAATGTAAATCAGAATTTAAACAGAAAAGTTCATTCTGCCCAGGCCAACACTGATTGAACGTTCCCACCCAGGAATGTTCAGTGTATCATCCTCTGCAACAAATGGGAAAACCCTCCAGCAAAGCACCGTTACACACTTCAGAAATGAATTACAGCAGAAGACAACGTGACTGTCATACATGTCACTTCACACCCTGAGGAATTTATTCTGACTTGCAATGCATGATGCTACCATGAAGCCTTGCCTTAGTATACCTCATTACCAGTACCACTCAACACAAGAGACAACAGATTTGGAAAAAGATACTGCCCTTACGAAACTGACTCAATCACGTCAGCTTCCACAAATGCACTGGAGTCAGAATATAACCATCATGAAAATTTACTGCTTAACAGTAATACTTTAGCAAAACAGTTGGAACTATATAAGGCAAGCTTTTCACTCTTTCTTTGGAACACCCTAAAATCTCTCTCAAGCTGCTAGAAGCCAGATGCAACAAGACTACATGCAGCCGCAGCACATATGAGTTTGTTTTGGCAGACTGGTCTTCCTCACTCACAGAACCATCTCTCTCTGCATGTAAAAAGTGCATCTGCCTGGACTCTACCTCCAAGTCCTTCTATGGCACCCTTCCATTTTCCAACCCTCTTCACTCTGCCAGTACAAAGCATATTGCTCCTCACCAAAGAAACAAGGCATTTGTGCTATAAGAGACTTGACAAAGTAAAATAACACATTAATTTGCAATTTAAAGAAACCTAACAAAATATAAAACAGTATAGAACTCTTCAATTTCCATCACATCACTACATATAGTGTATCAAGCTATCAAGCTTATCAAGCTTGGTATTATTCTCTCCAGTTATCTCAAAATTACTAGAAAGACTCAAAAGAAACAAGCAAGCAAACGAGATGAATTACCTCTCGAGGGAGACACAACCTTAACCAGAGACAGCAGCTTGCACAATCCCATAAAATAAAATATAATCAGAAAGTTACACACTCAAAAAAGTGGCCTTCCTCGTACAGGAACTGGTAAGACACTCGTTGGGAAAGGCACATCCTAAATGTCAGAGCATCACTGATATACAGAGAATAGTGGGCAGTGTACTGTTAAATGTTAGTATCTATACTTTGTTTAAAGAACATGGGGTGTCCCTTTCCCTTAAACCAAAAGAAAGGCCGGATTCAGTATTCTACAAAGCTCTTAGTTCTCAATCACAGATTATCACAAGTTTACCATCTCAGTCACTAATATTCTTTTGCATACTTTGAAGAGATATGAAAATAGATGCTTGGTAGTGAGAAATTAAATCTGTCTGGGCCTCCTGACTAAGCTGGTAGTTTATTGTTTCATATTCCCATCTGACTTACCGAGTCCCTGCCGAAGTTTCTAGACCCTTATCCAGCCTAGCCAGAAACGCATCTAGACTGGGATAACACGCTCTGAGGATTTGCTCCCCATTCATAAAGTCATCTCGGTTCCTAGCTGGGAAGAGAGTCAAAAGTAGCATTTTTTTTTTTCCAGACTATTTCTTAGGTTTATCTGTCAGCTTGTGCCAAGAAAATTCTCACTTCGGCATAAACAGCCACAGAACCCTAGGAAGAGAGAGGAAAAAAGCATAATGCTAAGCTGTCCAAAGGAAAAACCAAGTTTGGTACAGACAAATCAATGTTGCCCTGAGAACTGAGCATTAAGGATCTAGAGTAGTTTTAAAGTGTCACATCCAAACATGCTAGATCTCTGCAAGACAAAGGCTGCCCAGGCCCACACAAGACAATGAAAACAAAGAAACCCAATTCTGCAAGGGCAACATTGCTTTCAAAACCTTTCAGTTCTGTGCAGCAGATGACTTAGCTTTTGCTAAATGCCAAAATACTTCTGAAATACAAGACGTGTTCATTCATGGAAGCTCTTGCTACTGGATTCACCCTTTTATTCCTCTAGAAGCAGGCTGCTGAGGTAATCCTCTGCTGACATGTCAGACTGAAGTGGAAAAATTGACATCATACCTGATGGCTCCAAACTGGAGCATCTAGTGGATTAGCAGCCTTGGCTTATCCCCAAAAAAGCTTATACAGGAAAACAGTAAGATGTAAAGAATCAAGGTTAATTTCAAGAAAAATTGGTAGTTGCTTCCTACATGTTGCAGCACGTATACTTGCCCTGATAGCTTTGCACCAAATATAAGATGCCTATGAACTGAGATCAAACCAATCAAGACTAAAACAACAGCAGGACAGCGATACAGAGAGAAACTGGCAGACCAAGAGAGAGAGAAGGATCTCTTGGAAACTGTATCTAATACTGGGGTAAGGTAAGAATTTTTTTTTTCCCTATGACTGAGGGAAAAAAACTTGGATTAAAACTCCATTCTGCCTGTAATACAGCTCCATTGAATATACTAAACGCATTCCAAAAAACCTAGTCCTTACTTGTATGTTGGCAGTATCTCATTCAAGACAACATCAATGTTCTTGCAACAAGCCAAAAAAAAAAAATCAACAGGTCATGATTATTACTATGGATTCATGAAGAAACTGACAATTACATTAGTTGCTTTGATTATGAGAATGTCAGAACAGAAAAGTGAAAAGGACACTTTCTATCCAGGGGAGGAAAATAATCTAGTCAGTGGACTTTAACAACTTGTACTAAGTGCAAGTAGTTTTATCAGTAACATATTGCAGGATGCATTCATTTGAGTGTATACACTGATGGATTTATTTTTCTTAATGCCTTGAATCACCAAGTCTCCTAGACGTGATGGCAAAAGTTATGCTGCAGCAAAGTCAGTGGACTGAGAAGGAAAGAGAAATGCATGAGCTGGGTTTACCAAGGAAGAAAGTTTATTCTTTTGGTGGTCCAAAATTTTTCTTCTTTAAAATCAAAATCCTAGTAGATTCTCATCAGAATGTACATGGCCATAAAAGCAGAAATATTCTAACATGTAAGTTTCTAGTATGATAGCTGTAAAATAACTTTAGAGAAGCAGACGACATTCTAATCCTACACAGTTCACATCTGTACCAGCAGATGTTTTCAAATACTAGTATTAGGGCATCTAGACATTTCTGAGAACCTCAACATCTGAATTCTATACCCACAAAGACCTGCTATGGTTGTTTTGGCTCAATTTTAAAACAAGCTAGTGAACCATGCAGCACAATAAAAAAAGCATTTAAAGTTGGTTTATGTGTAAGAACATATTATAATGTAGAATTATACATAAGGTTCCCCAGTGACTGTTTGCTTTACAGAGGAAAGGTTAAACTGCTTAGAGAAACTTTTTGTATGATGCTAGAAAACGAAACGCATCCTGGTTTTTGTTGTTAGTCATTGCCATTCAGACATCATACTACCATGCTAAGATAAATATGAACTTGCTTGCATTCACCCAGGTGAAATTTTGCACTGAGTAATAATAAACTACAAGTTTCAAAAAATGCTAATTACCTTCCACATCCAGAGCACAGTAAAATACTTCTGTCTGTAAGAAATAGCTGCATTCCTGTTCTTTCAGCATTCTGCAGCATATGGATAAATAGCCAGGCTGAAGGCAGACTTTGACAGATTCGGAGATTTATATACAAAGGGGAAAAAAAATAATCTTTGCTGGTTGCCATTGGAAAAGTTCACATAAAGCACAAAAGTGACAGATTGAACTGGTTGCTGATAATGAACTGGTAAAACAGAATGCATCTTCTTACAAAGTTGAACCTTTTCTTAACTCTTTGCTTATTTATGTCACATACACAAAACAATTATTTTGCACCATCTACTTTTTCAGTGGCATCTTGAGCGAGTGACAAAGAGTCACTGGCAATAAAACCAATTCTCTCAACACATTTAAGGTAGACATGCCAACAAATTCTTAATAGCAAAAAAGTGGGCATTCATGGCGTTTATGCGACCCCTCATGCTTCTTATCTTCCATCTCTTGGTTATTAGCAAAAAAGCTAATTCCATTTTAGCTTGGCAATAACCTAAGCAATTACAGTTTTCAAAAAACTGCTGTGTCCCTTTCTGCAGTTTAATAACCAACTTGAATAAAGTATTTATATCACCAAAGTTTTAAACAGACTTCATCACAATCTGGCTATGCTGCAGTGTTCCCAAATCATCTTGAAAAACCATCTCTAGCCTCAAGACTTCAACTTCACATCAACCTTTAAAGAAAAAAACAGAAGAAAGAAGCCCAAACAGAAGGCGAGCAACAGACTGGCTCAATAGACCTGTACAAGGCATTAGACCTGTGCTGCTCTTCCTCCCTTGCCTTTCTGTAATCTGGTTGATGTCCTTTTCTACTGCTCAGATGTTCAGTTTTGCTCTTACTCACCTCCTTTTCAGAAATACATTTTTTTTTTCTGTATGAGATGTCAATGTAAGGTGTAAGGGCATATTTTGAGACCTAGTAAGAGGCTTTGTTTTCAGAAGCTGGCTTCTGCTTGTGTGTGTAGTCTTCACAACAACTTTTTGCAGAGCAACAAGTAATTATTTGGATTTGAGTTATATTTCAAGTGCCTACAGACACATTATTCTTTCAACAGCCAAGCAGAACAAGCCAAAAAAGACAACTTAATCACTTCTGTTATTACTCAAACTTCTCCAGAAAACAAACAAACAAAATATAACATTGTATTCCTCTTGCATTTACCACACACTTGATGTCAGTTTCCTAGGTTCAATGACAATCAGCAAGTTAGAAAATATAAGACAACAGCATAACCACATAATTCAGTTCACACAGCAAAGGGAAAAAACATACACTGCTAACAGGCACACTCTACGCTCTCACTATCCTCCCATGATGTGTAGCACCAATTGCAACTATCAGCTGAGAATTATTACAGTAAGAACTCTGCAAACAAATTCAGCATCTTACAGGTTCGTTCAAATATGTAAGTTGTCAGAAATTTTTAAAGCATTGTAAATGAGAACCCAGGTGTGTTCCCATTCCAAATGCTATGGACAAGCTTTGATCCCATAAGAAGCAGTGACACAAGGACAGAACAAGCGTTTGTCTAGCCCAGGGTCCAATTTTCAACTGTGGATCATAGCAAATACCCAAAGATTACATGGATAGCTGAAATCTGGCAAGCATTACCTGCAGTCTAAGCAACTTTCTGAACTAGAGTGGTGTCTAGGACTTCACTTACTCCATTTGTCCACTTGCTTCCTGAAAATACTGTAAACGCTGGGCATGTGCAGCACCTTCCTATGGGAAGGTGCTCCACAGGTCAGTCATGTGCTGAATAAAAACACTTAACCTTTTGTTTGTTCTGACCCCGCTTCATACAATGCCCCCTACTTTTTGTACTACAAGAAGAAATGTGAATCTCTTCCCTGCTCACCACAGTACTCTCAGAGAAGCATCTATCATGTCACTTCTTTTCTGTGTTTTGTCTCAAATTTTAGAGCTAGTAATAAGCTAAACAGATTAGCCTCACCTAGGTGTCCACATTGAGTTTGCCTGTTAGCATACAGGATCTTCAAAATGAAACAGAGACAACGAGTGCCAGAGGGGATGGGAGGAAGGTATAAGAAGCAATGCTTGCTGAGGAAGATGCATTTTCCAGTGACTAATGATAGCCAAGTAGGCTCTCTGGCATGCTGACAACATCAGTGACCATCCTTGAGCCTCAAGGTTTCCTCCAGAAGTTTGACAAACATTCTGTAAATGTGTACATACTGAAATATGGGGGGGGACGGGACGGGGACACATGGGACAGACACAGGGGGACGACACACACAACACTGTAGCAGTTAGTCCTCTCCAGACAATAATGAAAAAAATTAAGGAAAATGAGTGTCTCTTTTAGCAATCTTTACTGATGTCCTCTGCTAAGAGGACACTGAAAAGATGCCATTGCATATTGTTTACATCAGAGGCAGATGTAAGTAGCAATATCTTTACATACATACTGATGCTAAGACAGGTTCTTACTTGCAAACCAAAAATTGGAAAAAAACCACAAGAGATCAAGATAACAGACTATAGCATACAATGCATAGAACCTATTAAGATTTTTTTATCCACAGCTAAAAAATTTCATGACTCAAAGGGCCATCATATACATCAACTTTCAGTTAAGCCAAAGGCACACGACACTCAAACCTTATTTAAGCAGGGACAAGTCAGAGTGCCTTAGCAGAGACATGATCCCTATTGAGCCTAACTTCACTGGAGCCTTCAGTGCTCCAGTGACAGCCAGTCTGTCACCCCATAGAAAGACCTGGGCAAGGCCTGCATGTACCACCAGAAAGCACCACTGCGAACCTAATGCCTTGGTTATTTTACCCCTGGAGATGAGTAGCACTTACACAATTTATTAGCAATCCTACTGAGTGTTTTGCAGCAGCATTTGTTAAATGCTTCAAAGCACAAAATAAAACCATGACTCAGGAAAATACAGTAAAAAGTGGACTTTCACAGTTAATGTGTGGTATTTAATGCACAATAATCTTGGTTCACGATCACACACTTGGACTGAAATGAAGCTCCAAGACATCTAATAATCTACAAAATCTGCATTTTTAGCACAGAAACCAATGGAACTGAGAATTGCCACCAAACTGAAGAACTGGAAAACCCCATTTTCCCTCACTGTAGGTGAAAATAGAAAAAAAAAACAACTTGGACTTGTTCTGAGGAATGTAACTATAACGGAGGAATTAAAAAAAAGAAAATACTTTGGGCAAAAAGGGTAAGAGAAGTTTGCATACACATTTGGAAAACAAGGTTTAAAAGCAGAAAAGGAGCCAAACCCAGATCTGGAAAAGAAAGTTGTAATTCAAACTGGGTTTTGCTCATTTTTTTATTAAAGTTGCTTTTTGTCATGTTATAAAATTTATTTTCAGATTCATGTAGAGGTATCACTATCCAGCCAAAGTGGAAGCACGGAACCAAATTCACAACATGCTACATACAATTACTTATATGCTACATCAATTATTTACTCATAAAAGTTAAAAAATAAATAATGGAATGCCAACTACGTATGTAATCTGGATAAATTCAAGTTTCACAAGTAACTTTTTCCCCTTTGTAAAGTGAAAACAATTCAGGCTAAGACCACATGAAACATCCATTGGATCCTCAGAGAGAGATTTTTGATGTTTTGCAGCACTGACATATCTTTCTCCTTTCTTGAATTCTTCACTAGGATCGGCTTTACAGATCTTCACAGATACATAACTGTTGATGCAGCATGACGACTAGAAAAAACACCACGAACACAGCAAATAAGATATCCAAACAAGAAGCCTTTATATTTGTATTGGCTTTCCCTATTTGTATAGAATTCTTCACATGCATGTAAGGAAAAGCAGAACCTTTCAGTGAAGAATATTTGATGGGGAACTTTCTTATTCTTTACCTCATTCAAAGAAGCTTGCTTATAAATTACTGCATTTCAGAGTTTTCAGCTTTACTACACATGATCTCCCTTTTGCTGAAACTGTGCCTCCAGGAAACTTACTCTAATGATTTCTTATTTAAATAAAATTGTTGTTTCCACCAAAGCCTGCCCAGTTTTGGAAAAAAATAAATCATTAATACATAGTAAATGTTTCCCTATCAAGTTCTCTACCTTTTACAAATCTGTTATTAAATGGCCATGTTGGCAAGGTATGAGCAAAACCAAGTTAACTCCAGCTACAGTTTTAGGCTGCTGATGTGATACAGACTGTAACCTGAAGCACTGCTAGGGTGGTGACCTTTTGCTAGGGAACCATGATATAAAGAAGCACTAAGCTGAAAACTATATTGATTAAATAAGACAAGGAAAAAACCAGAAAGTAGAAAGAGAAATGAGGAGGCCCTCAAGGACAGAGCACAACTTGCATCCTCTTAATTCTTGCAGCTGAGATTTGGAGCATCATTCTATTAGTGCGTTTTCTCTCACTATGTTTCTTTCCATTTTCTATTTTTTATTCAAATTATTAAACACCGTAGCTTTCAAAAAGCTATTTTACGCACTTTTTCATTACTCAGAAGCTGTGCAAAAATAGTATTAAAAATCCAAATAAGATGAAAGAGCAGAATGAGTCAACAAACGGATTAAATAAGGAATAGCCTCTCTGATCTTAATTCTATTTTAACTTTCATATCTTGCAAATGATGAGAAAACTATCAGCTTTGGGCCTGGCAACGCTGCCGACTGCTGTATGAATATCTGGTACCAGCATTACCACTAAATCCCTCTGTGACCATGAAACAGTTCTAGGCCTTTAACAATATGATTACAGCCTTTAACTTTAGCCTTCAACTGTATGATTAAGTTTAATAAAACTGTGGCCTACCCTATGACTCACACGAGACTTTATCATGAACATTTGTTGCACTGGACTTATAACATACCCATCTCACATGTAGAAAATTAAGGTAACATTTCACTTTCATAGCACTCCCTTATTGCAAAGTATTGCAATACTGAAGAACATTGTGAGAACGAAGCCATGTTTATAAAGTACTTGGAGATTCTTGGATAAGAGATATTTTTATTAAAAATTAAATTACTCGAACTTGTTGGAGGTGTTTTGCATCCTTCCCTAACAGAGCTCATACCCCACGCACATTACCACCACTACAATGTTTCTCACTTTCACAAGCCTGCAGGGACAGAATCCAAATTAATGCCAAAGTTCAACCCTGTCTGAAGTTACAAATCTGAAACTATTGCAGTTGAGGAACTTCAGCATTCTTATTTAGCTAAGGCTGAGATACACTAAATCTGAAACTTTCAGCCTCACTTACATTAGGAATCAATACGATAATGCTTCAGTGAGCTTAAGAAGTATTGCTACCATAACTTTTTATTATTTTAAACAATCAATACTTGCAGAAAAAAATATCATGACTAAGCAGTAAGAAAGGTTACTGATACATTCAAATAAAAAATTGTGAACACCTGTTCACAAGATCTTTATTATCATCTGGCTTTTATTACGTGATCCAAGTAAAAGAGCCCAGAAAGCTTTATAAAATAATTTTTCATGTATATAGCAATCATTTTATACAACAGAAGAGCTATATTTCACATTTTAAAGCCCACTACACCTGAAACCTCTACAAACACATTATAATGGTCTCCATACTGAAAGAAAAATGGGTATAAGGCAGCACTGACATCAAGAATTTACTGTGCAACTATCCATATGCGTATTATCTTTTGTCCTAAAAAAGACTACAACTATGTTTAAAATGAGACTCTTGGTATTATTGAATATGGGGAGGACAGTGATAACCATAAAAATAGGAGTTACACACATCAGCTACTGCATAATTTGGTACCATCAAAAGTTATTCCTAACTTGCCTTTATCATCAAGAGGTGTCTGAAAAATAGCAGTTTCAGCAATCAGTTCAGTGAAAACATTACAGGCAACTGTGGAAATGAACGGGGAAGTTGATCTTTCACACTTTTACTAGAAGCCTGAAGCTACAGTAACAAGCTGGCAAAATTATTATATGATACCAGGGGACCAATGGCTACATATGCCACACCACATCTAGTTAACTGCATTGGATACCTGGTTATGAAGCATCCTTCAACAGCAGCTGCATGGTTCAAGCAGGAAGTGCTCATAAATGTGTGTTTGACACAGGCAAGCTAGATGCTAGAAAGCAGAAAATCTACCCAAGACAGAAGACACTGATTTACATCAGTCAGCAGGTAAGACTTGATCACATAAAACTGGCAATTCTAAACAGCCTTACACTATAACTTTCCCCTCTCCCCTCAACCGAACATGCAAGACTTGCACAAAAACCTTCAGCTTTTACAGAGCCATGTTCTGGGCAGCCAGTCTCCCTCCCTGCTTTTTTGGTTACCCAAAACAAAAGAACTGCCTGCCTTCATAATTTCTCTTGACAAGAGAAACATACCCTGACAAAAGCTAAATAAAGCACCCCTCTCAAGTCTGCTAAAAGTTGCATACAACAGGGAAAGTAAGTTGTCATGCTGAATACAGAACTAAAAAAAACAAACAACCACCGCTACCAAACAAACCAAACCAAAATATGTCTATTACTATTACATAACATTACATTCAGAGTCCAAAAAAAAACCAAAACCACTTCAAGTAAAAACCTGGTAGATCTTACAAATACCATCTTCCTCCTTTTGCAATCTAAATAGGAAAGGCAAGTATAAAAGGTATAACAAGTGTTTTAAAGCAGGTAAAAGCTTGAACATGGTAACATTTCACAGAATCTTAGAACAGACTGAGTTGGAAGGGATCTTTAAAGGACATCTTGTCCAACCCCGGTGCCCTGGGCAGGGGCATCTTTCACCAGATCAGCCGATTTGCCTATTTAAAGCACTAAATTCTGTCCTGGCTTTGACTGGGCTACTCGTGCTTTTTCAGAGCATATTATCGTAGCCAGTGGTTGCATAAGAGAATTACTGAGATTTTCAGAAATGCCACCAGAAGTAAAAAACATAATCCTAGGAACAAAACAGAAATTAAATTATCTGCAACTTTTCCCAGATACAATATTTTTCACAAGCAATAACCTGGAATTATGTTTGATTTTTAAGATGCTCCCTCCAAAGCAAAAATCTATTTTAAAAAATTACTATGCATTTGTGCAATTTCAATTATCTGTAAATATACACCTCACTTTCTACAGTGTCTAGCAGATGAAAGATAGACAAGTAATGTAAGGGGCCTGGTGCATTTGGAAAGTTCCTTCCATATTGAGCTAACAAAATATAAAGAAAACATGAGTTAGGCTCCAAACACAGAGTTCTGCTTTGAGTCTAATGCAGGCCCTCTAGCAGCACGATTATGTGATTATTTCTGGATGCCGCAGTCATGTGGCTGCACAGCAAAGCTTTTGTCGGAAACACGACACAATCCCATTGCACTCGAACTGCCGGCAGCAACAAGCAGTTTTGCATTTTCCTAAAACACAGCCCCAGTGAAGGTAAAGAAAGGCCAGCTTTACGGTGCTATAGTCTCAACTAGTCAACGAGCTTAGATTCCTTGTTGCATAAATCTACAGGCTCATTTCTCTCGTTTTTTTACTATGTATCACTTCAGGTGAACGTTCATTGCCTCCCACTAAATCACAGAGCATTAATATCCACCACCCCCAAACCACCCGTGACTGAGGAAGCCTGGCTAAAGACTGCAGAATAAGGAATTTTTTAAAGTTTTCGCTGGTGTTCACTCTTACAATACCTTTCCCTCAAGCACAAACACGATTTACAATAGCCAAACTGCATAACAGTATAGCAAAGGATGCAAGTATGTGATTATCTGTCCCTTTTGGCATCTATTTGGATATTGTATTATTTAATGTTACCCCTTATGTTTTTCAAACATCTCTCATCGTTCTTTTCAGAAAAACACTGGACTTGCTAAACATATTTCACTGTTTTACCAACTCACTTGTTTAACTACTTCTCCATCTCAAACTGCCTTAACGTCAGAATATTTACACATTCAAACGGTACATGTACTTAGAAACAAGGAAATAGTTAAAGCATGTACAGAATACTAACCACTAGTATAACCAACTGAAAGCTTTCATAAAAACTGACTACAAAATTAAGTATGTTAGATGCTAAACAACAAAATATATTTATAATAGCAATGAAAATACATATAATACGAAAATACATATATTTGGCTCCTATCACATGACTCATCATTTGTTTGCTTTTACCTACAAATACGACCTACTCACTGCCAGGCACATGGAGTACTAGAACACACTTGATCTAATTACCCGATTTCAGGATAATTGGCATTTAGCCATAAAAATCAAATCTTGTAATTTGGTAACTTGCATGGTATTATTTTTGCAGCACTTAGTTTTCCTTCTGAAAGCTCATAGAAGAAATGCTCAGCAAATAAAACCAATTCCCATCTAACTAAGTTTAGCAAAATGCTGTTAAAAACAAAACCTCATATTAAAGTCATAGAAACATACAGCCACCATAGGACTATTCCAGAATATTGGAAAGGAATCTGTAATGAAGAAGCTCCTATTCCCAGATTCAAATCAACTCATTTAACAGTCATAGCACTGGGCTTTCCTGTGTCTATGAACACACTTTACTCATCTGCTGCTACACTTAAAGCAATTAAAGAGCACAGTTCAACCACCAGCCTCTGCAGCCCTCCTAGAAGAAAGCTCCTAAATTGTGGCTATAAATGGCAACTTAACACCTGCCAATAGGGCTTTTGGCTGGAAGTGAAGTCAGAAATTATTTACTAACAGTCATTCTCAGAGTTTACACTTCAGCCTTTGCTAATTCCTGTAAGAAAAGTGCAAGTTACATTGGCAAAAATTGTTATTTGCCCTGTTTCTGTTAGCCAGACTAAAGGCCCAAAGAATACCAGCACAGCTCCTTCCCCAAAACCCTCCCCAAACTCTTTAGAAGTTTTTTCTCATGTTTTTTATAACAGCAGGGTGTGTGATTTCATCCCATCTCAGCCAACATCCCCAGGACATCAAGGCTTTGCTGGTGTACCTGGCTGAACTCCACACATGTCTGCATGCAGAAGCTCAGAACAGTATACAAGGGGTGAGGCAGAGTTTAATGCACACTCAACTACAGCTGAATGCATGAGCAGCAATTTGCTTTTTTTTTTCCTTGGGAACACACTAAATAAGCCAAGCTGTAATGAGCTCTGTTGTAATTGGTTAATGACTTTAAAGTTCTAAACAAACAACTCAGAAAATTAAGAGCATCTGCATAATAAAAGCTTGATAAATAATATTGTGAACTTTTGGCATCTACTGGTCTCAGTTTAAAGAAAAAACGGAGCTATCAAATTCAGAAAAGTAACAGCACACATTCATTAAGCATCCTGCTCATGGTCAAACAGCACAATTACTAGGTACAACAAGGGAATACTGACAGCTCACAACACATCTGAAGCTTCTGGGAGTTGTGTTAAACATGGGCGGATATAAGATAAAACGCAGCTCCAAATCTCAAACTGGACGGCCAAGACCAGTGCCTTCTTGTACCTTTGCATAGCATCTACAGAATTATTCTATAATTAGAAATTAGAAAACATTATATAATTAGAAATTCAGCCATATGCACAGACACACACCATGTTTTAAAATCTTTAAAGTTACAAATACGCCACAAAAAAATCTTACAATAAACCACAAAAACTAAGAAAAAAATTTTAAGGCAAAGGCATGAAGTTTACAGAAATACTGTTTTCCCAATCAGCTGAAACAATACTTCTGAGAGGAAGAGCAAAAAAAGGTGGCAGAAAAAGCAGACTGCTGTACCTTGAGAAGAATGACCATGTGCGTAGATGCATCATTAAATGTAAAGGTTCCTTTACAACTTCTTTGGATGGATTGTTTTAAGCCTAAAAAGTTTCAGACACTTTGCAATCGATTCACACATTATCTTAATTCATACACCTTCTATGATTTTTCTCCCACTATAATTGTATAAGCAAACTAAACCTTCGATATATCAGTTCATGTCTCTTGCTGTTAGTAACTTCTTAAGGTGTCAAATAGGGTTTAGGTATTTTCTGTGCATTTGAAAGGCTTTCAACTTAAGAGTTACACATCCAAACCCATTCACATGACATTGCTCAAAACTAGTTCTGAACTGAAATATAAATCTGAAGATGCAGTCCCTCAAGAAGGCCAACGTACAGCCTCAAGCAGAACCCTTTGAGAGAGGGAGAACTAATGCTGACTACTGGCGTAAATACCATTTTGAAAGAGAAAGATCAAAAGCAGGTGAGAGTCTTCCTAATTCACAGTAAACATTTAAATTCTGTGTGGTATTAGGATGGGTAAAACAGTCCAAGTCTGAACAAAATTGTTACAAGATTCATTTGGGACTATGCTAAAGTATTACCCGTGACAGGAATTTTTTCTTGGCTTCATGAATTATTTGCTATTAAAAAATTCCAGTTCATCATTCACGTCCATAAAACAAACGTTGTATTTTGAACACTGCACTTGATAGTGGATATTTTGTCAGAGCTGGCTATTAACACTCTACCCCGCATCCTAAGGTGTTCTCATTACACACACCTTTAAAAAATAAAAAAATTACAGCATTAATAAAACTGCCAGAGATTACAGATTGCAAAGTGACTTTTTCATCAATATGTAAAAGATATTGACAGTAAACAGCAGAAACACAAGAAAAATATTTATGCTATAGTTTAGCTGTTACATACTCACTTGATGAGCAGATTTGTTCACTGTAACTCTCAGTCCTTCCCATGGCTAATCAGAGCCTTTGTAACTGCCCTGTTTGCCAATCACTAACAGACTGTATAAAACTAAAGCAATAAAGAAAATGTACTGCAGACTTCCTTTGCTGGCTTTCAATAATTTCTCTTGACTCTGCTTCTGCCAGATTAATTCAGCTATTTAATTCCTGGACTTTGTGACTATAGAATTGCACTTACATCTAGTAAATATGCAATTTTAACTTCACTGAGGGTACATCTCTAATTATGCTGATATGTAGCAATATGGTACCATAATTCCCTCAAGTAAAAACTGATGAAGCCGCATCTGGTTCATTTTAAGGGGAACTTGAACAGAGAACTGAAATGCATCAGGTATCCTGTTTGTCTCAGGAGGTGTTAAGATACTGCGTGATGATAAGCATTCTGCATTAAACATTTACTTGATGGTCTGGTAATTTTATTTAATGTTAAACCTGCTCACCAACTTTAACTTTTAATTTTTCCCATGTTCAAGTAGAAGCCTTGATACATCTCTGTTTATAGTTTAATGCATCTGCTTACCCATGCAGAAAAACAGTTTGCTCAGAAGAGAGTCTGTAACTTATAATAATATCCTGACAAATTAATACAGACTCCTTTCATTCTGTAGCTCTCACTCTGTAAATACAGTTTACAGACACAATATTGCAAAGACACAGTTTTCCAAACCCTCAAACATAGTCTCTCCAATAGTTTATCCATTCAGCCGAGCACAAGAACAGTCTGACAGTCAGAGTGGCTTTAGCTCATTACACAAACTCTTTCTAAAAAACAACAGCAGGTATCACTAGCATCAACAGCCTGTTTTCATAGTTGCTCTAAAAAAAAAAAAAAACCACACACAACACACCACACTCAGCCTCGCTTGCTTTTTTTTTTTTTTCCAGAGAGGTCCTGAACTTAGTTTAAAAGCCCATCTTGCACGTTCAACACCACCAGCCTGATCTGGACTAGGGCTGGAGAGCACTGAACAAGCTGTCACACATACTGGTGGGGCGGCATCCTAACCAGCTAAACTAACCCCTTAGAGATGCCTAAGCATCCTTTACCTTTCAACTCTCTTGGTAAATCCCTTCCTCTGAGCAGCAGACTAGGTCTGGCCTGTTTCATATTCATCCTTCATCTGCAGTGGCTTTTTGAGCCTATTCAATATCAATTGTCCTGTGAAAGAGTTTGCGGTGGGTTGACCCCAGCCAGCAGCCAAACATCCACTCTGCCGTACACCCACTCTGCCGTACACCCACTCCCCTCTCCGAGGGCACGAGGTGAAAAATAGAAGGAAGGCAAAAGGACTCATGGATTGAGATAACAGTTTAGTAAGAAAAGCAAAAAGGAATTCATTTCACCGCTCCCCATCAGCAGGCCGATGTCCAGTTGATTCCTGGGAAGCAGGGCCTCAGCACAGGTAATGCTTGCTTGTGAACACAAATGCCATAACCTCTCCTCCTTTCCCTGAGCTTTCACTGCTGAACACAATGTCATAAGGCATAGACTATCCCTTAGGGCAGCTGGGGTCAGTTGTCCCAGCTGTGTACCCTCCCAACCCTTTGCCCACCCCCCCAGCCTACTCACTTTTTGCTGTGTTACCAGCACTGGTTTAGCCACCAATGCACCATACAGGCTGCTATGCAGAAAAGTTAATTTCGTAACTCCGTCCCAGACAAACCCAGTACGGAGTTATTACAAGATGTCGCTGAGGTTTCAAGTACCAGTGTAAGACTTGTTTCTTCATTCCCAGGATCCTGACCACAAAATTACTTTCCATCACTATCCCAAAAAATAGGAGAGGGATATAAGGACCTTTAAAAGGGTCTCCCCATCTTTAGACAGGCATTTGCAGAAATTTTTTAACATGTTAATTGTGCATAACTTCCTTAGCTGAAAGTCAGTTACAGTTTCTTGAAGTCACTTCACATCCTGCCTACCAAAGACCAGAGGACCATGAACAGCAGAGAGAAAAAGCAGGCTCACAGGAGTGACATATGATTTGTAATGTGTGCATTTTGTTTTGTTGGAGTTGTTATTTGGTTAGTTAAAAAAACCACACACAACAACTACAATAAACTATAAAGCAAATTCATCACAAGATACCTACACATTACTAGGCAGAAAGCAAAAGTGGAATGCAAGACACTCCTTAGTAAAGTTTTCATTATTCATTCCTACCAGTCCTACCACTTTTGTGCAGTCTTACTTGGTTAAGGACACATTGCTCTCAAACCCTTTTGTTACTTAGATTCAGTTACCCTGTGTGCTGTTATTGTCTTGAAGGAGTTGAGTAGAAGATATTCAAAACTTGTATTCAATACTGAAGCCATGTATTAATGCTTGCTTCATGATAGGAGGGATGTGGAGACTCAACCATCTGTAACATTCAGATTCAGAGTTCTGTATATAAGAGTCACCTTATTGAAACTATTTTCATAAGTTAATACAAAAAACCTAAAACTTGGATGAATTTATGCACCATCTGAGATCAGAATTAATGAACATTTTATTATGAATCTGGGACAGATTCAAATTTAAAGTGAACCCCACTGTTTATTGCCAATATTCGAGTTAAACTACAACGATCACATCAACAATTTTGCAATCAGTTGGCATATTGTTAATTCACAGGATTTTTAGTTACAGTGGATTTGGAAGAGAATTCTTTAATCAAAACTATCATTTATCTGCTACAAAAACTAACCAATTTTATGCAGGTTTCATTATAATGGACATTGAAGATGAAGTACAAGGTGGGGCTTTTACTTTTGTAGACACTTCTTTGTACCTTTTGTTTGCTTCCACAGAACTGTGAAACCCTAAAGGTAACAAACCGTAAGATGATGGGGCTTCTTTCTAAATAAACTTTGTCAGGATGCTTCTTCATTGTTAAATTCGGCTTAGCTAATGACAACCTAGTTACCACAATTTCTTCCTTGAGCCATTACCATAATAAAACTTGGTGACATTCAGGGCTAAGGAAACCCATCTGCTAACACATGGACAGCTAGTATCTGACAGCCTAATTGTCATCAAGGACAGGAGAAGAAATGATCTCTTGCTAGCACGACATTTATCACAAATGAGATCAGCCTGCGCTTTTCATTATTCTACGTGGACTACATTTGGAAAGGAAAACGTACTTCTGCATTAATACATCTCATTGTGCATCAACATCATTCGTAACTGTACAAGTTTGAAGGCAGAAAGAAGTACGTAAGGGACAGAGAATTCTTAGGGGAAATCAGGAAACGAGTGGAGGATGACTCAAACTGATGAACTCAGATTTGTAACTTTCTTCTTACATGTATATTACAAGAACCAATTCAAATTTAGGTAGTGTTTGAAAATTTGAAAGAGATGAAGATACACATTTTAGTCCATAACAACAGGTCCCTATCCTAGCAGTGCCTACTTACAAACTCCAGAAGTACTATAAAGGTTACAGGTTGTATAGAAAAGACAAGTCTTCACATAACCAATAGTGCAGCCCCAGACCCGAGTTTGTTTATTGAAAAATAAAAGCTCTGTAGATTCCATAAAGTACTATAGAGAAAACAAATAAACATATTACAGAGTGAAAAAAGGCAGATTTATTGACCATTTTGTCATATTGTCACCTAACACACCTTTGATAAGTCCCCGCCATCCTGTTTCACTCAGCTCTGGGGTAGAAGCACCAAACTCCCCTTCATGCACTCTGCATATCCTGCAACTCCCACAAGCACATCCCATGCATTTAATAAAAAAAAAAAAAATAAAAAATGTCATGCCTCCCTCCTGAGCTCCATGGGTATACCTAAAAGTACACAGGCATATCTAACAAGGAACATGTTAACTGAGTAAGTTTATTCTATGTTATCATGGAAATTAGAAAATAATAGAGAGCAGGATTTTCTTCTACCTCATGTATCGTCAGCATTGTTACTGGATTTCAATTACAAAAATATCTGCACCTCTAAGCTATCAAATACTCGGTATTTGAGGACTTAGGTATAATGAAACAAACACAAATGAAATAGACCATGATCATATAGAAAGAGGCTAATTCAGTGCAAATGTGTGATTAACAGCTTATTTTGTTTGGAGGCTACTGTACATTCTGGTCTCTGCATAAATTGTTGCAGAACTTCTGGATCACCCCTTAGTAAACACACTAAGCTTAACCTTGCAATTCAATGCACTGTGCCAAAACTTGCTAAGAGGCAAACTAAAATATTGTGCTGCTTTATACCTCAGTTCTTCATGGGCAACAGTGGCAATAAGAGCCCACTAACAAAACTGCTGGAGGATAAATGCAACTTAAAACAAAAACAAAACCAAAACCTTTAAATCCCCCTAAGGGACTACACACAATACAGATTCACATTACTCAGTTAAGTTCAATTCGAGGATCATCCCTCATGTCTATTCACACACAAAAAGCTAAATAAAGGATGGCTGGGATCACTTCTATCTTCCTTTCCTGCGGCCTTCAGTGGACACTAAAGAACACATAGCAAATCTACACAAAATCCCTCTACCTCCTATCATGGAAATAGATTTATATATAAAAAAAAGAGAAAGGGACAACTACAGAAAGATGTACTCAAGTAGCATACCAAGAGAAGAAAAACTAAAACAAGCTGTAACTTCTAATGAAAGTATTTTCTGTTCTCTTGGAGCCTCTACGCTTACATTAGCTTAAGCAGTCTGGTCCTTTCAATATACACCTTGACAAGAGCCTTGCTTTAGTGGCTGACATGTACCTACAGTCAGCCCCCAGAATAAAACAAAAGCATCAGGATGGTAAGTGCCATTGAAGTAAACTAGGATGACAGAGATGGAACAGGAAAATATTTCTAAATATTTTTAGGAGCAAAATTGGCTAAATTATTTTTTCCAATCTTTAATCCACCAACTGTTTCAAATTACTCCTTATATATCTTACCCTTCTCACACAGCAATTTCTCTAGATAAGCAGAATACACAAGGTTAAGAAAACTTGATACTTGCGCTGAGTATCAAGCACACCTGAGTTCAACTCAGTGTCTTGAGTAAGTTTCAGATATAAAAATAAAAAAATACATTTGGTCCTATTTGGAATTTATTTTAGCCCAGTAACAACCAGTGTTCTTACTACTTGTTTGAAAACATCCTTATGCCAGTATGGTATAGAACAGTAGACTTAAGCAATTTTTAAACAAATACACTCTTGGCTTGCATTTCCAAAGTTATAACTACATGAAACACTGACAGCTTTTATGACTGACATGGCAGTCAGACTTGATTTATATTCCAAATTTCTCCTAGCAGTTATGGACATGCAAACCACTTTACTTTTTCTATTACATACATGAATTTGTAAATACGTGAACTAGGCATAGTGAATCTATGACAGTTACTTACTTGCACATTCAAAACGTGAATATTCAAAGTTATATCTTATGGACACGTTCCAAAGTAAAGCAACATGCTTCTCTCACTGGGGAGTTATATATTCTCCTGCTTCATAATCTTACATAATTACCAGAGTTTATTAGAATTCGTAATTTTTTTCCTAAGTATATTTTTAAACTTGGAAAGTTTGACACTGATTTTTTGTGTGCTCTCACTGGATACATGTCAAATATGCCATTTGAGATTTTAAATTTTTAGCTGAACAGTTTAAATTATTAGCCTTCAAAACCCTGCATGTGGATTTATAAGTGCTGTCTGAAGAATTCACTTGAGCAGCTTTAAAATACTCAGAAGGAGACAGCACAACATCTGTCCATGACAAGCTGCTGAAAACCAGGCAGCAAGCCAAGCTCTCCCCTAAGTTTCAGCCCAGCAAAAATCAGACTATTGTGAACAGCTGTAAACAGTAAAGCAGGAACTGCTTTTCAACATTAAATCAAAGAAATACAAAAGCTTGCAATAAGCATACAGCAGTTGCTCCTTTAAGTTTAACCAAGAATTGAGGCACAATTATCTAGTCCATATCAATGTATTACAGCTTGTTCATATTTTACTGATGAAGATATATTTGTATCTTTTAAAATTATATTAGATTTAAAATACGGGGAGGGCTTCATCGCTTTACAAAATTAAATTGATCCTCCTCTGAGAGGTTAACTATGCAAATTAACAGGAGAAAAACTAGACAGAGCAAGCCTGTAAAAAAAAAAAAAAGGACAACACAAGTTAGCCTTTAGGATGCTTTTGTCCATTAAGTTCATATTTTGAGCCTTCCTAGAGTTTTCAACTGTCTTTTGGAGGTTTGTTTAGCTCTTAAGGAAACAAGAAAAACAGGAATAAAAATATTACAACAATGGAAACTACAGAGTGAGAAAGGCTTATAAGGTCAGAGATAAGCAGAGGGGCAGGGACATGAAAAAAAGAAAGAAAATGGAAATTCTGAAAGTGGAACTCTAAAAGGAAATTCTGAAAGTGGAACTCTAAAAGGAAATTCTGAAAGTGGAACTCTAAAAGGAAATTCTGAAAGTGGAACTCTAAAAGGAAATTCTGAAAGTGGAACTCTAAAAGGAAATTCTGAAAGATGTTTAGCTCCTGGTGAAAGCAGAAGGAAAAAAAAAAATGAACAAACAAAAATAGCCTGCTGTTATTACTTAAAAGAAAGCCAGAGTGTTTAAAGAAGAGAATGAAAGTATCACCTCTTTCAATGTCAAGAAGAAAATTCTGACGGCTTTTTCTAGCAATAACAAGTAAAACATTTTTTGAACATGTTGCATTAAAAAATAGAATCTCAAAACATGAAGTCTTGAGCTAGAAAATAAACCTCGAGGGAAATTTTACCTCAACATGCACAGTCCCATGTTTTCAGTACCTCAAACAAGACTACTTCTTCTATGGAATAGATTTAACTATATTTTTCTTTTTCTGCCTTCTGTCAGAACGCTACCAAATCATACAAGATCAAAGTCAAGGGGAAAAAAAAAATAAAAAAACCCACACAATCTTCGATTGCCTTCTGTTTTAATGTGTGATCTCATATGTTAGGCTACACGACAGTCAAGGGACAATACATGGGGAAGATTCAGAGTAAGCCTTCGGGCTACCTGAGGGCGTGCCGGGGTGCAATTGACTCTTCCCTGCACTGTAGCCCTGTGTGCCAGATGCACTGGTTGGCATCATACAAGGTTTGAGAGAGGAACAGGTATCACAGCTCAGCCAAACAGGAGTGCAATGCAGAAGCCATCTGTGTGAACCTGATATTCGAAGTGCTTGACGCAGGAAGTCTGCAAAAAATACAAATCTGGCTCTGTGGAAGAAGGTCCGTGCCAGGAGACCTGGAAAGAGCTGATGATGGAACTGAAGGGGACCCCTGCAAGGCTGGGTGGTGGACAAGCGCAGCTAAACAGGTCTGGCAACATCAATTACAAGAACCATATAACAAGGTAGTTCTCATGTACACATCCTGACTTTCTATTTATTACCTACTACTTTCAAAGCACTGACAGAGCCCTGTACTATTACTGCAGGAGGCTGCTACTGCTCTTGCACCAAGCTGCAGTAATAGGGTGAAGTGAGGTGTTCAAACCAGAGCTTCCAAAATACAAATGCTTAGTGACAGGCAACATGCTCAGGAGGAACCTGCACACAGTAATTACCTTCCCTGTCAATCTAAAATAAGTCAAGTGTAATCTTTCAAAAACTGTACAAGCTCACCAACTTTTCTGTTTGTTCTTTTTTGTTATTGTTACCTTTTAAGATAAGGTGGGACAAATATCCTTCCTTGGTTTTATTTCGGTCATGAAAGGGACAGTTTGTTATTGAAAACTTCATACACACTCTTGCCTTGGTATTTGAGTAAATGGTATAAATAAAATTTAACTACTTTCCATTTAAAATGTAAAAGGAAAGGCTTCTCCAAGCTGATTGACAGCTTGGAGGAAACCAGAACTGCCAGTTTATCAGAGACACGCAGGAGTGATGGGAGGGAATTAAAATGGTGATTTCACATTAAAAATATGGATCATCTAAGTTTAACTTGTGGCTACCATGCAAGGGACTACTGGAGAATACTCTTCTGAACATCATTCATCTTCAAGACAAATTATTTCAGTTGGAGTGCCATGCAAAGGAATACAGCCTTGAAGTGCCACAGTAAAAATAAAAATAGCATCCACAGCTTTCCCCCTAATACAGGGGATATTGACAAACTAATTTTTTCCATTAATCTTCACAGGTTTGCACTGTATCTATCTTGTATCTTCTATTGACCTAGGAGAACCAGGCCTACTCTGACATTGAGAAACATCATTTAAGACACAACAGGCAGTGTTCAATCCTGCTTAGAGAAAACACCAGTTATCACCATCTTAAAGACTTAAAGAAAAGAAACCAGAATTCATACCACAAGCTGCTTCGGTAAAATGAGATTTAAATGGCACACTTTCCCTTAATGGCATCTACATACAACGTGATACTTCAATTTTATCTATAATGTACAAGTTAGGGTTTTCTCTCTTTTACATCTACCTAAAATTACATTAAATATATCTTTGTAAGTTGCTTTAGAGGGTTAAAATGAAATTGTTCAACCACCATTCCAAAGCAATATGAAATAACTGAAATAAACTGCACAATACCAGTAATTATCACAAATAATAATTCATCCAAGATTATAAAAGGGAACTCATTGCTACAAACCATCATGCTGCTGGTTTTAGAAGTTATGTACTAGTTTACAGGGACTGGTGTCAGAAGTGGCTTAGAGCACAAGCAAAAACCACCAAAAAAATATTTGGAAGACAAATTTCTCAACTAAAAACTTACAAGTCTGCCACACAGAATAATTAAGGATAAAGATACTCAGAATAAACAATCTGCAATGTACACAAGGAGCTAACACTCAGCCACCCTGCTTTGCTACCTTTCTATGCATTTAGACATTACGAGCAAAATGCTGATAGGGATTTGTGCATTTATCCATTACAAGACCCAAATTCTTGTCTTTACGTGAAACATGACAATGAACAACTACCACCATCTATCATCTTCTCCCAGCCTCCATAACGTGCTACAAATCAGTATATATTGATAATACTGCAAAGCACTTCGTTGCTTTGAAATGGCATTAGATAAAATGACTTGGACAATGCATGTGGCTTCAAGGAACTACCCTAACGGTAATATCTTAATACCAGTATTACTAACGTGATACAAGATGCTGCAGAACCTTACTGTTTCAAAGAAAAAACAGAAACAGAAAACCACAAAACTGCATAAATATTTGTAGCTAAACTGGGAGAAATGAAAAGGGCTATGATGAAGCCTTTGACACTGTTTACCACAGCATTCTCCTGGAGAAACTGGCTGCTCATGGCCTGGACAAGGGTACTCTTTGCTGGGTAAAAAAAACAGGCTGGATGGCCAGGCCCAAAGAGTTGTAGTGAATGGAATTAAATTCAGTTGGCAGCCAATCACAGTGGTGTTCCCCAGGGCTCAGTATTGGGGCCAGTTCGGTTTAATCTCTAGCAACAATCTGGACAAGGGGATCAAGTGCGCCCTCAGTAAGTTTTGCAGACGACACCGAGTTGGGTGGGAGTGTTGATCAGCAGATGAGGGTAGGAAGGCTCTACAGAGGGATCTGGACACGCTGGATTGATGGGCCAAGGCCAATGGCAAGAGGTTCAACAAGGCCAAGTGCCAGGTCCTGCACTTGGGTCACAACCACCCCATGCAACGTTACAGGCTTGGGGAAGAGTGGCTGGAGAGCTGCCTGGCAGAAAAGGACCTGGGGGTGGTGGTTGACAGACGGCTGAATGTGAACCGGCAGTGCGTAGAGGTGGCCAAGAAAGCCAACAGCATCCTGGCTTGTATCAGGAATAGTGTGGCCAGCAGGACGAGGGAAGGGATTATCCCCCTGTACTCGGCACTGGTGAGGCCCCATCTCGAATGCTGTGTCCAGTTTTGGGCCCCTCATGATAACAAAGACATCAAGGTGCTGGAGCATGTCCAGAGAAGGGCAACAAAGCTGGTGAGGGGTCTGGAGCACAAGTCTTACATGGAGTGGCTGAGGGAGCTGGAGTTGTTCGGTCTGGAGAGAAGAGGTTGTAGCAAGGTGGGGGTTGGTCTCTTTTCCCAAGCAACAGGCAATAGGACAAGTGATGTTTTATAACTCAGGTTACAAAAACACAGAATACATTCCCTCTCACATCTAACAGTACTTGTCTCGTTGCAGTGCTTGTGCTCATCTCTCACCTCTCCCAACCTACCATCCACCTCAGGGCTGCTGTACATTCCTCTGAACTTCCTGAACATTTGGAGAGAGAAAGAGCTTTAGGATTTTCACTCATAAACAGGGGAACAAGATAGGTCTAGCATGCTAATTAAGCCCATGAGCAGGCTAGCTACAGCCAAGTTTTTTTACGATTACATAGCACAAGAAAAAAACAACCAGGAGTTCCCATCAGGGAGCAACACGGAGGAAAGCAAACAACACAAGTTGGGTATTACTGTCCCACTGCAGAGAGCTGGCCTTTCAGTATTAAACAAAACCTCCTACATATACTGGAGTTAGGTGGGATAAGTGGCTCAGGCAAGAAAACAAAGAAAATTAAGGAAATAGCTTATGTGCCTTACGACAGGGAAGGGAGAGGCAGTGGAAAACAGTGCCAAATAAGTATACATGGTCACAGTAACCAATGAGGGTATTACTTTGAGTGACCATATGAATCTAAATGCAAAGGGAAAAAAAATTTGGTACAGTCAATGAAAGTACTGAATTAAGAGAAAAATATGACAGCAGTCTGCTCAAAGTGCTTTGTATCTATGGATGTACAGGAAGACTGTATCATACTGATGCTATGCCAAAAGCATTTGCAAGAAGAGACACAGATTAGAGGCAAAGCCTACTCAGAATCTGAAATGGCACAGCAGAGAGAATCAAGGGAAAAATGAGGATGGTGGGACTACCCAAAGGAAGGTCAAGAAATACAGTAAGCAAGAGCTAACACAGAAAAACACTGCAAGGTACTGGACACACGTTGAACTGAAATGCTCAAGAAAATTTTTTTCAGTATAGTAAGTTTTTTCACTCATTCTCTTCCCAGTACGGAAAAAGCTACAGGCACTAGACAACTAGAGCAATGACATCCTCTTCCTTTCTAGGTCATCTCCAGCATTCACATTCAGCACAGTATCAATCTCACCGCAGCTACACACCACAGTGACTTCTGGACTTATCTCCTAAATCTGAGCTCCAGATCTTTCTGGAAGTGGCACAGCTGCCCATGTCACCTCTTTGTTAATGGTGCTCACACCTGCAAAAAGCCCATTAGCAGTCATCAGGGGTGGATCTTGTATCATCCTCCCTGGGTCAGCCAAAGCCCTGGATGGGAAGGGGCCACTGCCTCCTGTGCCACCTCTCCCAGCAGCTCAGAGCTTGGGGCAGGCATGCTGGCACCAAGTTCTTCTGCAGAGCAGGCTGTCCCCACCATCTCACCTACAACCAAGTATCCATCAATTTAACTGCATCTTTTCAGTGAATTGAGCTGTTAAATATCTATAAGAGTAAACAGAAAAAAACTGTAAGACAAGAGGTTTGGTTTTTGTTTTTTTAATACAGTGAAATTTCCTCCTTATAGCTGAGTGTAGTGTGCCAAGTTTATTTTTGAAATGCCTTCAGGGCTAAACCTCAGCAAACAGAGATTTGCAGACAAGAATACCCCACTCCCTCTGAAGGTGCATACAAGAAGCAATATAGTATCAGGAACCACAAATGGAAAAATCACAGAAGATAAAATTATTTTATATTGGTAAAGAAATTGGACTGTTCAAAAAGACTAACACCACCTTACACTACAGAGTACCTGCCACACTATCTGCTAGCGTTAAGGGAATTTCAGGAGTATTTCCACTCTAATACCCGTGTTTTCAATGTATCACAACTCTCCAGAGCAAGCTTGCAAACCAGTATTTTTCAGACAGCATCTCCCACGGTAAGCAATCTTGCCCCACCCCCAAAAATAAAAGGTTTAAACAGAAGGTGTTCAGTTATGTTAAAGCAAATGAAAAAGAAAAAATAGCCTTTTATCACAAAGAAAAATAATTCTTGAAATGTAAAACAATTACAAGCAGTTCTAGCAGTAATAATTCTGAACTGAGAGATGAAATCTGGCACGTTAATATCCACCTTTGGGAGAGCCAGGAGACAAGCAAATTGCTCCACAAACACCTCTAGCTTATTGCTAGCTATGATGATTTTATGACAACTTATTGTAACTGTATGCTTTTAAAAAGCAGAAGCTACTGCGAAGTGGCACTGTATTTTACAGTACTATTTACAGTATTTTGCAGCTTTCTTAGTCACATTGCACCTACAAGGGAAAACCTGCCTGGCATTTGGACTTTATCAAAACCACCACATTTCAAGGTTCACTTTTAGAATATTGCTTCTGTTAAAGACTCCAGTTTCCTTACAGATACATTTTTATGAAATTCAAACCCTTTAAACAATAGCTAACACAAGCTATTTTGTCATAATACAAAAATCAACATACATTAGAATGAGCTCCTGAATATTCTAGAGAACTACCTGTAGTGGATAAATGAATGAAGAAAAGTTGAAGCCTCAACACACTGAGCTAATGCTTTCAGAAGAGGTGACTTGGGAAACCTCTATTTTCGGATGGTCAACTCCTGCCCTCTTTAAAAGGACTTTATTTCAAATCAAGATGAACACTTTACATCTAGAGAATAGGATTTTTTTAGGACTAAGTCAGGCATGTAATATATTAATATACCTGAATCTTCACAGTCCTTTGTAATCTCCTTGCCTATACACTGGACCGAATGTTTCCTTTCCAGACCCTCTCACAGTTCATTACAAACAAAAGCAAACAAAACCAAGCATTCAGAAATCTTCTAATTCCCTGAAAAAAGTAACCATGGACAGTTTTAAGACAGACAAGGAAAAGGCAGAAAAAAAGACTTCCAAGCCTTTCAGTATATTGCCTTAAAATGATTCTAAATACTATTTTATTAAATACTTGCAATGCAACCATAATTCTACCTTTCTTTTTTTCCTAAAGTATAGTAATGTCAGGGACTTTTAAAAATACTTTGAGCCAACTTTTACCAGCCTGCTTCCTAACATGAGGGTCAATTTTTTGTACTTACCTCTTATGCAATATTCAAAACACTGAACACATTAAAAAAGGTAAGCAGAAAAATGGTCTCAGATGTAGCAAAACAGATCATACAGTGCAACATTATTGTAAAGAGATTGCTATAACTAATTGCAACATGTATGTTCCACAAAGAGCTTAATGTTGTTCATAGAATTCATCATAAGAAACAAACATGAAATTCCAAGGAAAAAAGCTTTTCCAATCAAAGAGCTTTTTCTTACAAAGCAACACACAAGATTTTAGGCAGAGAAATTCTTCCATCAGTCAACCCACAGAGGAGGAGGTTAGATTGCTAGTCAGTTTAGAAGAGTAACTACTGAGCAAGCCTGGGTTAAGAGAAGCAGGTTACAGCCTCAGCTCAGCTTTTAGCAAGTCCTTTACCCTCCATTTCAATTTTCCACTGGAGATTAGGTTTATCTTCACCTGCAGATACGAAAGCTCTTGAGAGTAGACATACTGCACAGGTTTTAATCAATAAGATGCAATTTAAAACTTAATTTCTCCAAAGTACATTAAGAAAGCACAAGAAACAGGATTCAGTTCTTCAAATCTAATTGCACGCATTTGTACTCCAAACTCAGGTCTCAATACACAAAATAGAATTTTATGAAAAACTGCTGACTTCTCTCTTACCCTAACAAGCAGCGCCTACTAAATCAGACGACTAAGGAAAGGGAAGAATAAAGAACTACTTTGCTCTTCCTTCAAGCATGCACAAAAACAATTAAACCAGGCAGGCCAACATGAATCCTGAAAGAAAAAACAAAAAAACACCATTCAACTTCTAAGCCTGCTTACTTCTACTGCAGATTCATCTTTAAAAGTGAGAGGTTTACATATTTATTTCTCTTGAAAAATAGAAATTTTCCTGTAAAAAAGTTAAGATTATTAACAGTTTATGTCAATTATAAGACTTTTTTAAATCCCTTCAATCTTTAACACAAAAGCAGCAAAAGGCTTCAGTGGTGACATGGAATCCAAAACCAGAACAAGATGCAGAGGAAGGTATAACTGGCACTGAACCAAACCTGAGTTATCTGAGACCTCAAATGCAAAGACAAGCATGAGATAATGCCTTGCATGATGCTCTCCCAAGCATCAGTGTTTAAACACTTCTAAGAGTAATGGTGTAAGGTCAGAAAAATACTCAAACCACAGGAAATACTCAAAGTATGTGATTTCTAATCAATCAGATCAAAGTTTAAATACTGTTACAACTATAATGCAACTCATTTTTATTTTAGAAGTTTTTCCTGGGAGTCCTTATTAACAATTACTGCAGATGAAAGACAAGAAAAGTACAAGTATAAACATTATGTTACAGCATGTATGGCCTAGGGAATCCACAACTCCTGCACTACCCTTCTACATCTGCTTGAGACCGAATAAGTTTCTTTATGAACTTTCTGAACACAGGATTCCAGAAAGTGTTATTTTTATTCAAACTCTTGTGTTGTACTTTTTTTGCAGCACTGAAGTATTAGCCAACTTGACAAATTTTTCCAGGGTGGTGGAGTTTTTTTTTGTTTGGGGTTGGTTGCTTTGGGTTTTTTGGTGACATCTATGTTGTTTCTTAATATTAATAAAACAAAGCATATGAAGAGTTAAAGGGAGAATGAGAGTAAACACCCTTGGTGTTGATGCAGTATACTGATGATATCCACATTTGCAGTATACTAGGGGCTAAGTCAGAGTTTCAGTAGAGGTAACTCCACAATTAAAACATTTTTGTCTTTGTGTCTCAGTCTTACAGAGCATAGTTTTCCCAAAACAGCTCCAGCTGATGAAGCTCTATGCAATTCATGCTATACAAAAAGCTAAGCAAAAGATGGTCAC
The DNA here is from genome assembly GCA_013398915.1 of Dromas ardeola. Lineage (NCBI taxonomy): Eukaryota > Metazoa > Chordata > Aves > Charadriiformes > Dromadidae > Dromas > Dromas ardeola. The sequence continues at coordinate 261,607 of VYZM01005355.1, forward strand.
TGTAACAGTCACAATAAATCCAATACAGAATCTGACATAGCAAATAATCTTGTAGACCATCATTTTGTATTTAAAGTATATCAAAATTGTAATAGTCAGGAAAGTACAAATTGCTTATAATAGTCAAAGCTGGAATAAATATATGAAATCCTCATTCCTCTTGTTGCAAAGCTGCTTACTGAAGTTACTTGTAATGTGCATCATTCAAACTTCCAACTGGGTGTTTCTTCAACCGTCACATTTACTGTTTCTAAATGTAGTCTGCTTGTCTGAAATTTTTAACCAAGATACAAAAAATCAGTGTTATATAAAGCGCTCTTTCCTGATACTGATGATGCATAATATGAGTCACCACTTCAAAGCCTCCAACACACCACATAAGCCACATTCTTTTAAGTCGTGAATAAACCCTAAAGTGGTTTCTGTTGTCTTGCTTCTAACGAAGCATCTTCAGTTCCCAACAGCAAATTGTAACTTTGTCAGTCAGGAGAAAATAAGCCCTACTAGTAGAAATGAAAGCTTCTAAACAATACATATATCTCCTTTAACTAGAAATGCAAGTATTTCCCAGACCTGTTACTTTAAGCTTTTTTTAAAGAAAGCTAGAAAAAAAAAGTCATTGGTGAAATGTTAATATTGTATCTCTGTTAATTTCTTTTTCAGCATTTTTACAGTGAATTTGTGGTGTGGTTCCGTGATCTGTAACGGAAGAGGGGAAAAGAAAAAAAAAAGAGGATCAGAGCATCTGAAAATTTAGGTACACAAACAAGTTACTGCCTGACATCTGGCTTATGGTGACTGTTGTGCATGCTCTTCACCAGTGGGAAATGCCAGGCAGAGGTAGGGATTCACTCAATAAAACACAGTTAAGCTAAATAAAATAACTTCACCATTGGCAGAATTACTGGACATGTGATCATGTGCAATAGCCTGTTCCTATTACTTGGCTCTGAAAAATCAGAAGAGGGGAAACCCTCTTATTTGAGCCGAAAAAAAAAATATTGAAAATTATTTTTGCTCAGGAAATGATCATTTCTTCTTGTCTGGTGACAACTTCATCAATGGTAAATTCCTTCTCATTGAGTTTCAAGCACTTACACACCCTATCCACATAAGCTGCACACACACCTGCATGTGATGTTTACTACCATCCAGCCAAACATCTCCTTCAGCCCATGCACCAAATGCTGCAGATATGGGCTGTGAAGAGCCCAGCACTAAGAGGCCACTCTTGCAACAGTCCAGTTAGGAGCCCAGGCAGATTCATATGATTTCTTGACTTAACAGTGACAAGAACTTCTTTCCTTTAAAAAAAATGTTTCCTGGAAATCATGCTTCCCACCTTTTAAAAATCACCACTGAACAGTTAATATACCAAGGTTTTTAATCTTCTGTTTAACTTATCTGCTTAAGCATCCCCAAAAATACAGACTCTGAAAACATACACTGGGAAGAGGGCAAGTACTGCAGCATGATGACATCTGATCGTAGTGCAAATGCTCTAGTTGAGGAGAAAAAAAATCAACAATTATATTATATGTACAGCTATAAATTAAATAGATCATTAGCCAACAGGTTTGGAAAAGTCTTCCGAGTAGCTAGTCCACCTTAGGTATACCTCACAATTCCACAAGTAGTCCAAGTACTACACTGTTATTACAAAACTGTAACAATGTAGTCAAGATACAGGTATAGATAAACGTGTACACCTATAAACACACACACCTATAACCAAATTCACCTCAGGAAGTCAGAAGGGAAAGGCAACACTTTGGATGGCATTTCCAAACAATGGGAAGGTGAAAGGATGCCCAGACCAACTGAAGCAGCTCTGTGAACAGAAAAGCAAACGGATGCCAAGGATAACCCCGAACCCACAGAACTGAGCGATACGCCACAAACAAGAGATGATGCTCCACTGGAAGAAGTAAATCTCAGAAGACAATGGAATTCCCTTTCCTAGGGAACATCATCTTTTGCCATGAGAGGGACTAGTGTGCACAAAGCACCCGTCTACATGTAAGGACTCAGAACAGAAAAGCAGCACTAATAAGGTGCTTACAGCTGTCTGAATTTATTCTCCCCCAGGGATCTTTTTAGAAGAAAAAGTATATAGTAACAGTACATTCAATCAAAAAGATGTTATAACACATTTTCATCTTTTTCCTTCTTTAAGAGTAATATTTCAGCTGGAGCAAGGTCCCTATTTTTCTTTCCATTCTTCAATGTCACAATCTATGAAAGATCTTGCCTTTTGTCACTGAAGCAAAAGCTAAAAGGGTTACCTATGTATATTGGATCATCTCTGATAAATACTGACGGTGCTATACACTGTAGAGGTAGCTTTATTCTTGTTTCTACATAGCCCATTTCGAAAATTTGGCAATTACATTTCTCAGCTGTGTTCATGTGATTCCTGGTAAGGCCATCCTGAAAGCCATGCAAAATTCTAGACTACAAAAAAACCCTCTTTCTTCCAGGAAGTATTGTATTGTGATGAAATACAGCATTGTTGTCTAGTGTTAATAATTTCATTTGTAATTTACAAGTATAAAGTTGAAGGGCAGCTTTTTGGTCAAGTATTATAATTTTTCCACATACAAGCTTCTATTGCAATTGAGGCAAAACCGGTGAAAAATAGCAAGAGGTGGTATGTGTCAGAGCTGAGCTCTGTCTCTTGTGAATAAAGCATGTCACCAGTTACGCAAAAGTAACCCCACCGAAACCAAAAAGTTATGAATATATGTAAAACTGCTGTGAACTGTAGTAATGGCAGTACTCAAGCACTTATCTTCAGTGAGTTGACCGCACCGAATTTTACAAGGAGATTCCCACATTTCCAGCCATAATTTTTTTTGTTGGGATGTTGTTTGTTTTTGGTTTGGTTTTTTTTGTTTGTTTGTTTTAAACTATGAGTTAAGCAGACATTATAATCTTTTACTGTAAACAGAGCATAGGTGGAAAGCTAGCTGAGATGCCTAACATGACTCTTTGCATACTAATGTGAACTTATAATTTCAAAGTTAGTAACAGGTTAAGGAATATTCCTGCTCACTATTTTCTTGCTTGGTTTCTTCCTCAAGCCCCCAAACCCTTCTTTTTGCTCTGCAACTTCAGTTCCAGCACAGTTCAACTGCAATATCGCTAGAGAGATGCGAGGTGCAGGGCAGATAAAAATACAAGGAGGTTAAATAGTCATGATTAACATGAGACCCTGATACTGCGTCAGGAACAATAATTCTGAATATGTCTCAAGTATGCTATTATCTGAACAAAATAAAAATAAAACCATAACAGAGTTTGTAACTCTCCAACACTTTTCCACATAGCAGAAAGACCAACTCACTCCCCTATCTTGAACAACCACATGAGCATTGGCCAATATAACATCCTGGACTCAAACTTGCCGATACAAGAGTTCGGCTTCCTTCCACTAGGAAGCAGTGTTAAACCAATGAATAGATTATTGGGATGAAGTGACCTATCTCTAGACTACATTCAGTGAGATGGGCAGTTCACATTTCAGTATAGCAACCCAGCAAAAGTAATGTCACTTCTCACAACCAGCATTGACTTTAAGTTCCTTGGTACACAAGAATAAATCTGAGAGATTGCTAACTAACAGATCTGTATGAATATTCGCTAAAGAACATGAGACAAGCTCTAGAAGGGGCAGACCCCACTCTATAGTCCATCAGAACACAGAATTTGATACTTCAGATCAAACTGAGAAAGCCATATGTATATTTAAATAAACTACATACAGCTCGCATATTATGGACTCAAAATTCCAGTTTGCAGAATTTACCATTAACACACTTTTGTAAAAGTTACACCGTATCAGAAAACCTTCTCCAGAACTACTCTGTACTACTAATTTAACTTATTCTTAGGTAAAAGAAAGAGTACAGCGCAATCAACTCCTATGAACACTACCTACTGGTTTTATCATCTTAGGTCTTGGATGGATTACTTTCTAGAATAAGTGACTAGTGACCACATATACCATGTATTTTTCTGCTCTCCCCTACTGGTACCAGGGGTCAACAGGAGGACAATTCTCTAAAGTTGCTGTTTCAAACTTGTATCGATGGAGAGAAGAGACCACAAAATTCAGCAGCCCTCAGCTTCTCAAACTATGCAGAACAACACTGTTTTGGTATAACTTTGCTAAACACACTCTCCGGCAGACAGAGAGAAATCAGCTTGAGGAGGGTGGCTGTGACCCTACTCACCATCTCCCTTCCCGGCAGCGGCTACAAGTGCGCAATGTGGTGCTCAAGGTTCATGACAAACTACCACTTATAATTTTCTCTTTTTTTGCCATAGGTCTATATTTTTTTTTTTTAAATTTAAGAAAACAATGCCAAGAGCACAAAACTTTTTCAGATTACATAGTGTATGGGCACAGATATTCTGCCACTTCTAATCCTGTTTAACACAATAAGTCTGCTGAGCAGAACACAGAGCTTGAAGCCAAGGTATCTATATCCTTTTCCTAGTGCTGTCATTCACTGAAGAAACTTCACAATCACCTCCACTGCTCTGAATGAAATTCTCTTTCCTTTAATTTTAAAGGTTTTTTTCCTGGCAATGATTAATATGTCAACAGTTAAACTCAAAGACTTAAAATAATTAGCCAAGCATGTCAGCAAATTCTTCCATAGAATGCATCCCATCCAAGCTCTCTCGCTCCAGAACAGACTTCTGGTAAGAGTTAGAGACAAAACATGCTACAGAGTCAGAGCACACCAGCAATCATGAGGTTTCAACCAGTGGTGAGACATGATACCTCCTCCTGTGGCAACAGAGGAGACTGAAATCACACCTCAAGCATCCCCATCAGCACACGCAGAGATCTTCCCAAAGGCAGGGTCCCTTCCTGGAAAGCCCAGCCTTCAGGAGAAGGAACTCTGCAAAGGAGCCCGTACCCCAGTTGCAACCAAGGGAAGTGGCTCTGGGGAGAAGTCACCTATCTTGGGCTCACGGGGTTTTGGAGAACACAGCTAGCACTTGGAACCACGTAGTAACACCCACGAAGAGCTTCCCATATCAAATGGCAGCCATGGCTGTTGATTCCTGGTTTGGGGAATAGTTTTTCCATTGCATCGCTTCTTGCCATGAAGACCAACTCGTACAAATGCGAGAAGAAAAATGATCAAAAATTATATTATAGTATAAATGACCAACATAAGGAAGCATTACATCTTTTCCCACACTCCCTTCATGTTGAACAAAGCTGGAAGTGAGCAGAACAGTGTAGAAAGCCCTAAGCATAAATGAAAAGAAGGTACAAAATGTTTGTCTCAAAAATAACACAAACTAAAATACAAGAAATGTCTGATAGCCAAGCAGTTATTTTCCTGAGTTTGGCTTTGAGAGGATGTGACTAACAGATCACCTAAGCAGGGAGAGTCAGGAGAAAGAAGACAAGTTAGCCAAAGGCATTACATCAGCACACATAAATTAAAGCACATTAAACTCTTGTAAGGACATTCCCTCCAGAAAGATCAACCTAAAACTCAAACGAAGGCCATCTTCTCCTCTACAAACGGGCATAATGCACTTTAACTTGCAGGCATTAATTTCTCATCTTTAGTTAATTGTATCAACTCTCCTGAATGCAACTGGATAGGCAAACCCTTAGACATAATAAATGGCATAAAAGAAAAGAACGAGCACTAACATCTCAAAAAACCTACCTAATAATTGGCAAAACTGTAGAAGATATAAAAATATAAGATTTGAGAAAGTAGAAGGTTCAGCACTTTTTTTCTTACAGGAAGAACAGCATTAAAAACCTCATAAGGACTAACACAGCATTCTCCTCAAACACCTGCAAGCAGGACACTGCCTGCTGGTAGCTACGTGCAGGCTCTTTCTCCACTGGCTTTTGTTACACATTATTCAAGAACTATAACTTTCCTTCCCCCTAGAAGCCCCCAGCCCATGACCTTTGCAGCAGTGCAAAAGTGCAGATGACCAACTGACACAAGGCAAGCCGTAAGTGCACCATATGGTGCATATTAAAAACAACAACTAAAAACAAGTTTAACCATGGCCTCTTGGAGCATTCACAGGTTTAAGTTTTTTATAAAACTTACTTGGACTAATTTATTTCCCTTTGGGCAGCAGAATTATGAAGATATATTTGTCTTTAACTAGTACGTAAGGTTTACCATCTCCTAGACTACTTGATTCAGTAGTAACACATCAAAACCACAGGTTGCCCAAGGATAACACGGTTTTCTTGGCACTCTCAGCCTTAATAAGCCAACTCACATTGGTTTCAAAGTCAGTTTATCCCTTAAAATTCTACTCGATCTTTCAGTAAAGATAATATAATGTCAGTGAGATGTCATGCCCTTCCCTTCATATACTTGAAACATACCACACATTTTGAAGAAGTTAAATTCTGAACAAAAACAATCAAAGGCCACAATGATGTGCCTATTATCCCAACATTTGAAGTACAGTGCTAAATAAACTAACGTGCCTAATTTCAACTAATAGATTCCATTAAGTTGCAGGTAGCACAAGAGTTAATTTATGCTTCAGTGTACTGTAGAAATCACCCAGAAATTTCACATAATCTCAGCTAGTGCAATACCCACATGCTTTAATAAACAAGAAAAAACTTTACCAAAATTAATTCAGTGATGACATTAAAGATAGCAATTAGAAACAGACTAGGTAACCAAAAATTACATTAATCTGTAAAGAAAAAAATATACCAATCTCATGCTATTCCTTGCTCCAATGCAATCTCCGCACACAAAACTCAGAGCAGCAGGATTCTTTTAGGCTACCCTTGCAAACTCTTGTTACATATGTTACCTTCCAACAGGCATATAACGGGTCTATTTCTATTCTGCTGATTTCAAGGTTTCTCTTGCAGACCAAATCTGTCAAATTTGTCAAACACTGAAAGCACAGAACATGCATTAGCAGAAAAATGTGGATGGTTCCAAACCTTCGCAAGAAAACATTAACATAGTGTCAAGACTTATTTCAGAACTAAAAAATTATTTCAAGCCTTTAAGCTACTGCTGAAAAACAGCAAAAGATTCTCTTCACAACGTGAAAATGGTAGGTAATAGTTACTGCAAATGAATGATTGTATCTTCCTGCAAGGCTTGAGTTTAATCGTTCAGTCGTGTTATGTGCTGGCTTGCAGCACACCACTGATGACAGTGGTAATTTAAGACTTTATGGACAGCACATTCATAAAGAATGCAGGTTCTCTACGGTTATTTCAAGTAATATTTTGCAAATAACATTCCTTTGAAGAGCCATTCACCGATTCAGTTTTCTGAACTGATTCGCTCCAAGCAGAGATAACCCTCCAACAGAGGGCTGTGCAACGCCAGTGCACCTCGCCATGCGAACGGCATTTCTGCAGCTCAAAGAGCTCAATGAGGTTTAGTCTCCTTGACTTACTTCCAGGATACAATTCTCTAGTGTCAATGAGACACAAACTTCACACTGAAGCTTTCTTTGCAAGTATGAACAGACTTTAGTTACCAACTATATCCTGCCACAGCCAGCAAAACAACAGTTCTAACTCCTCACAGTAGTCACACCAATCTATTTTTTTTTAAAACATTGCTACAATATAAATACAAGAAACCATGCATGAGCAACATTAAGAGCAAGCAAGATAACATTAAAATGATTTACACAAAAGTGACCGTATTAGTTATGATGACAATTTTCCTATTTAGTCCATTTTAAAAGCTTCACCTAAAACAGATTTTACAAAAACACATCTCTGAGCCACAAACCAAGCGTGACAACAGTCAGGTTTATATTTGAACGATTTTTGTATGTGCGTGTGTTCTTTTTTTAAATAACCAAGAGAACAATTTTTCTCATAATCACTTTAAATCTTATACTTTCCAGTTTTGAAACACTGCCCAGTTTCTGTTCCTCCATAAAACAGCTTAAAAGGCATATTTAAGATTTAAAGAAAAAAACAGACACAGTTACAGATCAGTATCCTCTGACATCACACAAAGATTTGGTCTTTTCCTGATCAAAGATAGTATTTGTTCTTCCATTGCTTCCATACTGGAAGTATCACTGCAAGGCAACTGCAATACAATTAAGGTTCTATGAAGTATCCCAGAAGAGCATAAGACAGCCAAGGAAAGGTAAGTTAGAATTTTCGTGCTGAATTCCTACCTGCAGTTTCAGATACTGTATTAAACAGTGTTACTTCAAACAGTGGGATTCAAACTTAAATTTCTTGACAGTGAATTATCACACTTAACATGTACAAAAAATTCCATCACTTCTGAAAAACTAAGTATGCCTATACAAAGTCAAATTATACAGTGTAGATAACTAAAGTTATTTGCCTCTTTCTAGACAGGAAAACACACCAATACACTGAAACAGTTGTCACATATGACATTACAAATTCTTTACTAAAATTGTGTTAGAGTCCACATTTAATGTAATATTTGAAATTGTTCATAGAACTTTAAGATCCAAAATAAGCCACAGCTTATTTTGTAAAGCACCTTGCACTCTCATCCCTTATAACTTTTTAACCATTTAGTCAATGATTTAACCACAGTAGTGTCATCACAGAGTTCATAACTAGAACAGTAAAGAATTTAAGTATCATCAAAAACATCTGGCATTTTCTTTTAATAAAATAAAATTCAATGTTCAAAAACCTGGGGGTGTTGGTCGACTGCCAACTGAATATAAGCCAGCAGTGTGCCCAGGTGGCCAAGAAGGCCAACAGCATCCTGGCTTGTATCAGGAATAGTGCGGCCAGCAGGACGAGGGAAGGGATCATCCCCCTGTACTCGGCACTGGTGAGGCCCCACCTCGAGTACTGTGTCCAGTTTTGGGCCCCTTACTACAGGAGACACACTGAGGTGCTGGAGCATGTCCAGAGAAGGGCAATGAAGTCATTGAAGGGTCCAGAGCACAAGTCTTATGAGGAGTGGCTGAGGGAACTGGGGTTGTTTGGTCTGGAGAAAAGGAGGCTGAGGGGAGACCTTATCCCTCTCTACAACTACCTGAAAGGAGGCTGTAGCGAGCTGGGTGTCAGTCTCTTCTTCCTAGTAACAGGCAATAGGACAATAGGAAATGGCCTCAAGTCATGCCAGGGGAGGTTTAGACTGGATATTAGGAAAAATTTCTTCACTGAAAGGGTTTTCAAGCGTTGGAACAGGCTGCTCAGGGAAGCGGCCGAGTCACCATCCCTGGAGGTATTTAAAAGACATGTAGATGTAGTGCTGCGGGACATGGTTTAGTGGTGGACTTTGCAGTGCTACATTAACTGTTGGACTTGATGATCTTAAAGGTCTTTTCCAACCTAAACGATTCTATCTTCTTATCAACTTTCCAGATTAAAATCAAAGTTAAGAAAGAAAACGCACATTTTAAGTCAAATAGTAACTAGGACATTTCCCTAACAATGATCTGGTAAGAGAACATCTGAAAGTATTCTAAAAGTTCATCAATCACATATGGAGCAGTTCTGCTAAGTACAGGCTCAAACAGGAGCTCCATTAGGCGCTCTGAAATACAAATTCCCACAAGTTGTTTCATGTGGCATACACAGCTCCTGTATACTCTGTCAAAAATATAGCCCACTACTAAATAGCAACTAATTATCATCCACTGAATGTGCTCCACAAAGCACAGAAAGATAATCTGACCTTAAATCCAGAGGAAAACGGAATGATGAATGAGAATATTGTAGTAATTTTCCTTGCTATCAGAAGTAAAATAGACATAGATTGCATGTTGGTTTGACCGCTCAAAGAAAATGCCTAAACTGAAATTGAACCGATTCGAAGAATAATGGCTTTGATAACGCTGTGAAATTTCTCAGTGGTTCTAATTTAATAATACCAAGTCTTTTTTTGTGCAACATCAATCATCAACAGGTAGAAGCTTTAATTACTAATTAAGCAAGGACAGAGAAAGCAAAAAAGAACAAAGTCAGAAAGCAGGAGAACAGGAGAGGTGCCTGAGGACTGGAGGAAGGCCAGTATCACTCCAGTCTTCAAAAAGGGCAAGAAGGAGGACCCGGGGAACTACAGACCGGTTAGTCTCACCTCTGTCCCTGGGAAAGTAATGGAGCGGCTCGTTCTGGATGTCGTATCCAAGCACTTCCAGGAACAGGAAGTTATTGGTAGTGGTCAACATGAATTTACCAAGGGTAAATCACGCTTAACCAATCTGATAGCTTTCTATGATGTTATAACTGGTTGGCTGGATGAGGGGAGAGCCGTAGATGTCATCTACCTTGAGTTCAGCAAGGCTTTTGACACTGTCTCTCATAACATCCTCCTTAGGAAGCTGAGGAAGTATGGGCTAGACGAGGGGACAGTGAGGTGGATTGAGAGCTGGCTGTGTGACAGGACTCAGAGGGTTGTGAT
>VYZM01005357.1:0-17882 GCA_013398915.1 Dromas ardeola
CCCCGCCACCCCCCACCCCCCTGACCCAGGTGGTCCATCTGAAGGACATCGTCTGCTACCTGTCCCTGCTGGAGAGGGGACGGGCAGAGGACAAGCTGGAGTGTAAGTGGGCTCCCATCCCACAGCCCCGGCACCGAGCGCTGGCTGCCCAGGGTGCCCCAGGGCTGGGCTCTAACTGGCCGCCGGCATCTCTTGTCCCTCCAGTTATGTTTCGCCTCTATGATACTGATGGTAACGGCCTCCTGGACAGCTCGGTAAGCCTTCCCTCCGAGAGAAAGCCAGGGTCACTCAGGGGGCTGGGGACACGCTGTGCCCGCTCCCCCAGCGAGGCGCTCCAAGCTAAACAGGGCTATGGGAAGGAAGGAGAAAGGCAGCAGTGTTTGCTGTGGGGCCAGACCGCGGGGCTGGGGGCTGCGCACCAGCCCTGCAGCATCCAGCAGCAGCTCCAGAAAATCCGCCCACCAGTAATTGTAGCTCTACATCAGGTTGCGGTGTTTCAGAAAAGGAAAAATCGTGCACAACATCCCCCCCTGGGATGCTCTCCCTTTCTCCTTTGGGTACCTCCCTTAAACCTGTTGCAGGTAAAATCTGTTTTATTGGAGCAGTTTTTCAGAGGAAAAACCCACTGCAGATTTTCTGGCAGATTTTCAGAAGAGAAAGCAGCACCTAACACCCACTGAGAAGTGGGGTGTCGCTGGCCCCCCATGCGGGTGGGGGTCCAGGGCACCCTTGGGCATATCAGGACGTAGACCTGACATGTCCCCAGTTTGGGGGCTTCAGGCTGGACACCCCACTCATGCCCGAACTGTCCCTAAGTGCCAGGCACCATCATTTTTCTGTGCTCAGGAGCTGGATCGTATCATCAACCAGATGGTGCATGTGGCCGAGTACCTGGAGTGGGACTCCACCGAGCTGAAGCCCGTGAGTGCCGGGGCTGGGTCTGCTGGGGGGCCGGGGGGGCTTTCGGCAGCCGGGGTTCACAGGCAGCATCACCGTGTCACTGCGTCTCCTCCCTGCTCCAGATCTTGAAGGCGATGATGGAGGAGATCGACTACGATCATGACGGTACCGTGACACTGGAGGAGTGGATCCGGGGCGGCATGACCACCATCCCCTTACTGGTCCTCCTGGGGATGGAGACGGTGAGTGCCAGCGCGGGGACCTGCTTCGGCTGCATCCAGCCGCCCTGCCCGCTCCCGAAGGAAAGCCCGGGGCTGGCGGTGATGGAGGGTGCGCAGGGACCACGGGAGGGCAGCCTACCCCCGGCAACGCGCCACACGCCCGTCCGGCACCGCGTGCCTGACTGGCATCGCACAGCCCCACGCCGGCCCCTGGCCCCCCCAGACACCCCCACCCTGCCTCTGCTGACCGGCCTTTGCCCCTAAATCTTCACAAGCTCAGTATTGACCTGCGATCATTGCCAGCTGCCATGTACAAGCAGGCTGGGCTCGCTCTTCGGGATCGTGACATCCCCTGGTTTGATGAATATTTAGTCAAAAAATAAGATGAGCACCTAAGATGCCAGCTCCTCTCCTGGGGTGAACTTCAAAGAGCAGAGCTGGGGTTTGGGACCACCCCTTATTTCCCTGTGTTGTTTTTTTATCCTTTTGGGCTTAAATTCATCGAGGTCCATTCCTGGCCATCAGATGATATCTTGCAGGGAAATTCTGGGTTTTTGCTCCCCTGGTGTTTTGCCCAGACTGGTGTTTACTTCCCATGGAGAGGTGGTGGGGCAGGGGGGACACAGGTTTTTCTGGCAGGAAGATTCAAGAAAACAGGGAATTTTAAATGCCTCATGCCTGGACCCAGATGCAAGAGACTTGTTTTGGTCACCTTCTGATGGCAATGGCCTGGCCCCAGATGTGGAGTCGTGCTTCCTATCGGCCACTGGCAGACCATCCCTGCAGCCGGGCTGTGCCGAGGGATCGGGGGCAGTCGGAGCTCAGTGCCCGGAGCTGGACATGCCCAGAAAGCAGGAGGAGGCGGTGGCAGGAATGCTCTGGAGAACACCAGGGAGAATGGGAGCAGGGGGAGCCCGTGGTCCTGCTGGGAGTGAACTCCCGCAGACATGTTGTGGGCTTTTATGCGATGAAAAGCTGATAAAAGTGGCGGGTTAGGACCCCTGGCAGGGGAGTGATCCCCCCGGCCCTCCTCTCTCCTGCCCTGCAGAATGTGAAGGATGACGGGCAGCACGCCTGGAGGCTGAAGCACTTCAAGAAACCTGCCTACTGCAACTTTTGCCGCACCATGCTGCTGGGGGTCCGCAAGCAGGGCCTCTGCTGCTCCTGTGAGTCATGGACCCTTGCCAGACTGTTGCACCCCCAAGCCATCGGCTCCCACCCCATCCCAGCACCCCGGGGAGGAGGGACTGGTCCCTGTCGTTGCGGGTGCCTGGGGTGAGCGGGGAGGGGACAGTGCCCGTGGCGGGGGGTGATGCTCACCACCTTCTTCTCTCCTGCCAGTCTGCAAGTACACTGTCCATGAGAGGTGCGTGTCCAAAGATATCGCCTCCTGCATCAGCACTTATGTGAAATCCAAGAGAAACACAAGTGTGAGTAGGCAACTGGCGCATTTCTGAGCTGGAGGGTCTCCCGCAGAGCCCTCCTGGAGGCAGCATTGCTGGCAGCAGCTGCCCCCTTGGTCTCCTGCCCTCATCCCCCATGACTTTTTCCCCTGGGATTTGCCCCTGAAGTCCTGGGTAGCAGCTCGTGAGCATTCTCAGCATCCAGAGCCTGGCAGGGTGTGCCCTGTTCCCAGCCCCCGGGACTCGCAGGACCCCCAGCCCCGAAGCTGCCCACAAAGGGTGATCCTGGTGTGCGCATGAAGCAGCAGGGAGGGAAGGTGGCTGCACGAGGGGCTGGTTTGGATCAGTGAGCACCCCTGCACGATGGACCACCTTCCGAAACTACGGTGGCAGCCCTTAGCAGAGAGGAGATGCTGGTGGGTCGGTGTGTGCTGCGCCCACAGTGTCCCCCGTGCCTTGCAGGTGATGCAGCACACCTGGATCGAGGGCAATTCCCCCGTCAAGTGCGACAGATGCCACAAGAGCATCAAGTGCTACCAGGGCATCACCGGCCTGCACTGCGTCTGGTGCCAAGTCACTGTGAGTACGTGGGTGCAGGAGCCCAGGGTGCACCCCGCACGGTCAGCCCCAGGGGAGGAGAGGCTCCCAAACAGGATACGGCCCAGTGTCCCCTGCCTGACGTCCCTTCCTCCCATCTCCTCCAGCTCCACAACAAATGTGCCTCTCACGTGAAGCCAGAGTGCGACGGGGGCCCGCTGCGGGACCACATCTTGCTGCCTTCCTACATCTGCCCTGTTGTCCTGGTAAATGCCCCCTCCTTGCTGCCAGGCGGTAGGGACCTGGCAGGGCATCGCCACAGCTGACCTGCCTCCCCCAGTGCTGCCTTCCCAGGGTGGCGTGCGCATCCGCACCTCTGTTCCCCAAAGGACAGGCAGTCCCACTGCCGGAGATCGGAGAGCGACTCCCCTGCCAGCACCAGCCCCGAGGACAACCAGGGCTTCAAGTTCAACTCCACCACGGTGGATGGGCAAGGTCTGCAGGTAGGCTCATGCCCGGCTGCTGGGAAGCTCTGCCGCGGGTGCGCGCCGAGCCCCACAGCGGCCGGGTATTCGCAGCCACCCTTTGTGCCCTCCAGATCAGCCCCCGGCCCGGTACACACCCCCTTCTGGTGCTTGTGAACCCCAAGAGCGGAGGAAGGCAAGGGGAGCGGTAGGTGGGGTCCTGCCCGGGGAGATCATCCCCCTGGGGTCGGGGGCTGCCAGTCCCTGCAGCTGCCCCAGCGCCACTCCGGGAATGGGACTCACCTCCACAGCATCCCTCACTCCTCTTTTCCTAGGGTCCTCCGGAAATTTCACTACCTGCTCAACCCACGCCAAGTGTACAACCTGGACCGCGGCGGGCCTGCACCAGGGTACAGAGATGCTGCGGTTGATCCTCTGCCCCTTCCCACTGGTCCCTGCTTCCCCACATCACCTCTTGTCTCTCCTGGCTTTCTCCAGGCTGAGCTTCTTTCGGGACACTCCGGATTTCCGTGTCCTGGCCTGTGGAGGGGACGGCACGGTGGGCTGGATCCTGGACTGCATAGGTGAGCAAGGAGCGGCCGTTCTCCCCCAGGGCATCGTCTGCCCACGTCCTCGGCAATCCGCCACGGGTTCCCAACGAGAGCAGGGCCAAGAGCATTGCCCCCAAGCTGCCCCCGCCTGGGGTGCCAGCTGAGGAGGGACCTGGGGAGGAGGGAATGAGCCCTTTCAGCCCCAAACCTCTCTTTCCCCTTGACTTGCAGACAAGGCGAACTTGGTGAAGCACCCACCGGTGGCCGTCCTGCCCCTGGGAACGGGCAATGACCTGGCCCGATGCCTGCGCTGGGGAGGAGGTGAGGCCGTGCGAGCATCACCCGGGGGGCAGCCGGCCCACGGGGACCATCCGGTACAGCTGGGTGGGTGCTGTGCTGAGGGAAGCCCCGGGCTTTTGTGGCTGCATCTCAATCCTGGTGCCTCTTGATGGTGCCTCTAACCCCTTCTAAAAAAAGCAGCCACCACTTTCTAAACCCTCATCAGCCAGCTCCTGCCCAACAACCTTTTTCATCTTGGAGAGCCATGCCGTTAGCTGAAATCACTGCCGCCGCTGCAAGGGCATCTCGCTGGAGCCGTAGCCTCAGCCCCAGGCTACCCTGGGTGCTCGGCACCCAACTGCCTCCAGCCCCACGGGACATGGCTGCGCTCCCCTTCGTACTCCTTTACCCTCCTCAGAGGCCCACCGTCTTTCCCTTACAGGCTATGAAGGAGGCAACCTGATGAAGGTCCTGAAAGACATCGAGCACAGCACGGAGGTGATGCTGGACCGCTGGCAAATAGACATCATTCCCAGTGACAGAGAGACAAACGGAGACCCTGTCCCGTCCACCATCATCAACAACTACTTCTCCATCGGGGTGGTGAGTACCACAGGGCAGGGGTGGGTCCAGAGGGCCGCCCAGAGCACAGCATACACGTTTTAGCTGGAGAGAGGGGCTAGTTATCAGTGCCCAGGCTGCACCATGCCCACTGGAGCTTTGCCAGCCACGGCAAAGCAGAGGGAAGAGCTCCAGAGGCCAGCGGAGCACAGGAGCTGTCGCCCCAGCACAGCCACAGCCTCAAACCTACCCAGATCAGCGAATTCCCGGGGGCATTTCCCACTCAGCCAGTGGGAAATGCCTTGGCTGCCATGGAGTCGCTGGAGCAATCCAACCCGGTGGGTGCACTCGAGGGATGCCAGCCCCCATGCTGCCCTCCCTGGCCCCTCCTAGACTCATCCTTAGCCCCCTTCCGAGCCAGTCCCAAGTTAATTCCCAGGAGCAGGGGCTGGTTCCTGGTGACATTCCCAGAGACCACAAAAGCCTTTCTAAGTGTTTGGTTAAACTCTGCATTTGAGCTTGAGTCTCCCAAGCCAAGGACTCTCCCTCCCTGCTCCTGCTTGCTCATGTTCCCAATCTCCCTCTGCCTCCTGGCATTGCTCTTCTGGTTTTATTCTCATTTGTAATGTCAGCACTTAAATGCATAAACAGGCATGGAATCTCTCTCTTCCCAGCTGGGAATGCTGCAAAAGCAAGTGTGTGAGGAGCTTAAATGAGGCTCAGGGAAGTTTGGGGTTCTGGGGATGGGTTGAGATCTGCTGGACTCCCCACCTGAAGCTTTTGGCGAGACGGCACCCATGGGCAAAGCCCCGCTTTGGTGCTTGGTCCTGCTTGCCCCATGTTTTCCTAATCCAGGGAGGTCAGGGAGCCTGGGGAGGATGGCAGCTCTGTGCCACAGGGGCTTTCCCCAGCCCTGGGGGTCGATCCTGGGAGCAGCAGGGCTTTGGGGGAGTGGCAGAGTGGAAGGCGCTTCTCTTCCCAGGGCCTTGCAGCATTTTTGTCCTGGGCCATGGGTGCCCAAGCGGTGTACCCGGTGTGGGTCACCCGCGTGGCAGTGCTGCAGGATGCTTCTAGTTTCCCATCAGCTCAGGGGATGTCGCTGCAGGTTGCATCTGGTGACAGCTTCTGAGTCGGGCTTAAACACCCCCCACTCTGCACAGGAGAAGCTGTGGTGAGTTTCAGGAGAGCTGCCACCCTGCCAGGGCAGCTGCCGGGGTGCAGGGCCCTGGGGTGTCCCCAGAGCCCCACTGCCCCACCAGTAGCCCTTCCTCCCTCCCTCAGCATCACCTCCATGCAGAGTTCCTGTGATGAGGAAGGGAGGCCAAGTGCACTAATTATGTCTTGCTTAACGAGCCCGATCAACACTTTGCAAGCAGCCTGGCAGAGGGTGCTTCCATCACCTCGGCACAGCCCCCACGCTGCACCCCTGTGCCACGGGGGCTGGCGGCGAGGACAAAGAGTGGAGCCCCCATATCCTGGCGTGTGCTGGTGGGGTGCAGAGCGGGGGGTTCCATTTCCCTGCTGCATCACCGACATCTCTGCGCTCCCTCTCCCCTCAGGACGCCTCCATCGCCCACCGCTTCCATGTCATGCGAGAAAAGCATCCTGAGAAATTCAACAGCAGGTAAGGGCTGCCCGTGGTCCCCGCCACCACTGCGGGGCTGTCTGGCATCCACAAAAGCTGGGTGCAAGGGGACACCCCGCCGCTGCCATACATGGTGCCAAGGGGACATGCCGGAGCCTGGTCCACTCTCCCCATGGGACTGGCAGCACCCCGAGGAGATGGCACGGTGTTTGGCCAACCTTAGGGGACAGGCAGGGGACACACCAGGCATGGCGGGTTCTGGGGTGCTCCTTCAGGCCCTGTGCAGCATAGTAGGCTGCTCAAACTTGGCTGTGCACCCAATTACGTTCATTCGTGCTTTATAATTAGCACTGAATTCCAGGACCGGCAGGAGCAGGCCAGGCAGCGAGGGAAGGGCAGGCAGCAGGTCGCAGCTCGCTCCTGCTGTGCTCGGGGTGCGTGGAAATGGCCTGATGGCAGCAGGAGCTGTGGCTTGCAACCCCTGTCCCCATCTTCAGAAATACCTGCTCGAAAAACCCGGAATGGACCAAAGTGTCCGGCTCTGCTCTGAAATTCAGCTCCCCTCGGCTTACATCTCCCCCTCAAAGCCCAGCACAGCATTGATGCAGGGGATGAGCAGTGGTCAGAGGCTGCCTGGCAGGGTGCCGGGAGGGCACAAGGCAGGGTGCTGAGGTGGGGGACATCCCCTCTGTGGGGTACCCCGTCCCTGGCAGCCCCTTCGAGAGACGACAGCCCATGCTCGGCTCTGCTGCGAGCCGGTGGAGGCACCCCCTCCTGTGCTGAGGGACCACCCAGCACCCACATCCTTCCCCTCCACGGGGTGTCAGAGCCAGGTCCACCTGAGCCACCCCCGTCCCACAGCGCAGCTCCCTGGGGCCGTGCTGCCAGCGGTCCCTCCCCACGATGGCTCATGTCTCCATCCATCACTTGTGTCCCTATCACAACAGTTCCAGAAAGGTTCTGGCAGCCCGTCCTGCCGCTGGCATCCTCCTGAGTGGGATGCTGATGCCACTCCCGAGCAGGATGCTGACACTGCTCTGTGCCCCAGGATGAAGAACAAACTGTGGTACTTTGAATTCGGGACATCGGAGACATTTGCGGCCACCTGCAAGAAGCTCCACGACTACGTTGAGGTGGAGGTGGGTTTCCCAGGGTAGTCCCTGGCTCCAGCCGCGGCACAAAGGCTTTTTGGTGGATGTCACCCATGGCTCCCTCGGGCAGGGCTTTTGGCTGTTCAGGGAGAGGGTGCTGCGGCAGCTTTGACCCCGTATGACGGCAGGAGGATGCGGTGGCTGGCAGGACCTGCTCTTCCACCGTGTGGTGCTTGCTGCAAAGCCGGCCAGCTGCAGGCAGAAGAATAGCCCTGTATTTTTCCCCCTTTTCCAGCTGTATTTGAGAGCGTGCCTGGAATATTCTCTCTGTAAACTCCACGTTTGCTCCCAGCCCTCATTGGATGACATGGAAACAGCCTTTAATTAGAGCAGGGAGGAGGGCCCACGGTTGCTAAGAGCACTGTCATTTCTCTGCTCACGCTGGGGGGTTTGGGCCATGCTTTGCTGTAAACTTCCGCCTCTCCTTATTTCTGGATAAACGACCCTTTTATAACTTAGGCTTGAGGGCGAGGGGGGAAAAAAGCATGGCTTGCTGCAAAGGGCTGGTGTGAGTTGGATGAGGCGGTGGGCGCGGGTTCGCTGGCAGTGGGCAGAGAGAAGGCAGAGCCCGGGGAGCTGGCAGTGCAGCTCGTGTGGCCGTGGGCAGAGGGACTTCGAAGCCTGTTTCTACACAGAGGGTTTCATCCCTTCTCAAAGCCTGGAGGGGGTGGCTGCGTCCTCGGCAGCTGGTGGGAAGGGGCAGAAGCAGGGGCACAGCCATCTCACCCCCTTCCCCGGCCATGGACCAGCATCCCGGGGTGGGTAAAGTCTGTGTCTGTGGGGTTCGATGCTGCCAGAGATGGGCGCAAGGTGCCGCTGGTCCTTGTGAGGTGCCCCGCACAGCGTGTGTCAGCACCGGCTGCGCCACACCGGCAGGAAAGCGTTAATCCCACAGTATTTGAAGTTGAAAGCGGCAGCCTGTCCTCCCTCCGGCTCCCAGGCAACTGTCAGCCTTGCAGAGAAATGGCAGTTTTGTTTTGGAAATTGGCACTCCTTCCCCTACAGCCCCTGGAAATGAATTTGCTTTTTCCCCAGCTGCAAAATTCTACTTCCAGCATCGCTGCCAGCGCACCGTCAGCTGCCCCTGCTCAAAGAGCCCATTGTAGCTCACTGGCATGTTAACAGGGGAGGGCCATGCAGGGAGAAATTGCTCCCTGCACGCCTGTGCGTGGGCAGGCGTGGGCAGCATGGTCCTGCCCGCCCCACACAGCCCCGGGCAGCAACGGGCTCCCACAGCATCCCTGGAAATCCGGCAACGAGGGCAGCACCAGGCAGCCAACTTGCTCCCATCCCACTGCGGCCAAGTCGGTACCTGCCACCTCGCAGACAGGCAGGAAAGATGCCTGCGGTCGGGGGCAATGCTTGGCTTGGCCGGGCATGGGATGCTTTGTCCATCCTGCGAGGAATCGGAGCCGTCTCACTCAGTATCCACTGCTCACAGCATTAGGGTCTGCTCCTACAAATCATAATATCATTAAAAGGTATTGAGAACGAGAGGATTTACACCCTTTACAACTTCAGAGAGACAGCTTTTCACTCCCAAACCAGAAGATTCCTGCCTTTTGCTTTCAATGCGAGGCTAAAAATAAGATTGTGGAGCATCAGGGGAGGCAGAGCAGATCTGAGCATACAGAGACGCTCGCTTGTGTGTGTGCCCAGCTCTGCATCCGTGCGATGGGTGTGCTCAGCACTCACCGACAGCGTATTAAAGATGAGCTCAAGACCTTTACTCTTTGCTAGAGGAAAACAACTGGAGTCAAAGCAGCAGCAAGGGTTCATCAGTCCATTCACATTCCTCTCGGCAAAGCAAGAGAGGATCGCATCACCAAAATGCAAGGAAATGATGTGCTGGTATTTGCTGAAGTGTAGCGTGGCAGATAGAGAGCAGATGCATAAAGGAAAATACAGACGCTCTAGAGAAAATACAGTGGAATGGGAAAGCGGCTGCTTCCTCCAGTGGTATCTAGAAAGAGGTTCCAGCATCGTGTGGGTATTGTGAGAGTGAGAAGACATGAAGTTAAAAAATGCATTCCATGACTGCTCCTTCCAGTCCTGTGGGAAAGCCACAGGCAACAGATATTTTACCTTTTACAGGGAATTTTCAACTGGGGGAGTCCTGCTGTACGACAGCAAACCCCGGGACACCAGTTCTGTGTGCTGGCTTGTGGTTTTCTCTCCAAAACTAACATCTTCCCTTTGACACCTTTTCTATCTTTTCCTGCCAGCCTCATTTCTCATTTCCAAATTGCACTTGAAGACAAACTGCTTTGAGTTAGTTTTTGGGTAGCCAAACTTTCTGATTCTTTTGGTGGGGAAGCATGTGCTGGAGATGCTTGGATGGAGATCGCTCCAGGGCCGAGGTTGTATTGCCTCTTATTTTGGGTCACAGCATCAAGACTAGCCAAGGTTTTATGTGCTCCCACAGGAATTTGCTTTTTTAAACAGCCATCTTGGACATGTAGTAAAATTCATATCAAAATAGAGGGGAAAGCAGCACAAGGAAGTGGAGGTGGTGGTTGTTAGCCCTAGAAAAGCAAAGCTGGTGGGTATTTGTTTGCACCTCCAGCCCTGGCTTCCCGGGGCTGCCCGTGCCACCCTGGGGCAGGTTTGCTTTGAGGACCGTCTGGTGGCAAGCCACACTCGGTGTCCCGGCTCAGCAGGCAGGTGGGGAGAGGAGGCTGGGCTCCACGGTGCCGGGCACCAGCTCCCCCCAACCCCGCAGCCTGACACTGTCCATGTGCCCCACAGTGCGACGGGACCCTGCTAGACCTGAGCAACACGTCCCTGGAGGGCATCGCTGTCCTCAACATCCCCAGCATGTACGGCGGCTCCAACCTCTGGGGCGAGACCAAGAAGCAGCGCGGTTACAACCGGCTGGGCAAGAAAGCGCCAGAGAAGCTGCACGCCACGGTGGTCACCGACGCCAAGGAGCTCAAGTTCTGCATGCAGGGTGAGCGGCGGGACCGCGGCTGGGGGGCAGTCGGGGTTTGTGGGGCGTGGGGGGTTAGCATGGGGGAGCGGCGCAGCCACCAGTTCCGACCATAGCTCAGTGTATGTGGTGCTGGGGCAACAGTGCTGGAGGGGCTGCTCTCAGCTCACTGTCTTTTGGGGTGCAGGGGTGACCCCAACAATGATCTGGCCAAGCTGGTGAAGGAGGGTATCTCTGCCCATGGTGGCCAGAGAGGACATGGCTCCCACGCCCTGCTAGCCCCCTGTCGCCCCATCCTCCAGGGGTCACGGCTCAGGGGGTGTCTGGATGGGACCCCCTCACCTATGGACATGAGGCTGGGCATCCCCCGTGCCCCACGGGGCTGGCAGGCAGCTCTGCAGGGCCAGGTGCCCGCTGCTGTAGAGGAGGAGCTGGAAGCGGAGCTGCAGAGCTGGCATCGAGGGCTTTTGTAAGCATCCTCCCAGGCTGCGCCGCAGTGCTGCCAGCCTGGCCGTGGGCTTCGGGAACAGCATGGTACCCATGCTGTGTCCTGGCTGGCACCTCACACCCACTGCTACGGCCACCGGAGCTGTCCCCACAGGCACAGGCAGGGCATGGGCAGCGCAAAGGGCTGTCAGGGCTCCCCGGCAGAGAGCAGGGTGTTAGAAATCAAACAGCAAAATAAACAGTGCCCATAATTTCTACCCACCAGCTCCCACAGCCCAGGGCTGGGGTGGGAAACAGCCCCCCTGCTGCATGGCTGCCAAGACAGTGGTGTCACCAGCCATCACAGGTTGTCACGGCTACCCCTCGCCCGGCGAGTCCATGGGAACAGGCAGCAGGGAGCAGGGCAGAGCAGGGGTTCCAAAGGGTGGTGAGAGGCAGCGGGGTTGGTCCCTTGGGCACAGACATGTGGGCAGGAGAGCATGGGGGGCGGAGGGGAGATTGGGGTATTTCTCGCGGGGGGAGGGTGTTCACCAGGGGTGAAACAGGACCCTGAAAAGAATGAGAGATGGAGCGAGTTGCCCCGGTGTTGGGCGCCTTTGCTGGAGGAGCTGGAAAAAGGGGTGATGCCCTGGGATTTGAGCAGATCCCTCCCGGGGAGGATTTCCCCATACATCCCAGCTCCCAGTGGGGACCACGGCACCCCAGGGCACCCAGGGAAAGGGGGTTTCTGTCACCATTTCATACAACACTGCAAACAGGCAGTCAAGGGGCTGGTGGGGATCCAGGCTGCCACCCTGCAGCCATGCAGGACCGGGCGCTGTTTCAGACCAGGAGTATTTTTGCTCCAGGGATTTTGGACAGCAGCGCTGCCCAATGCTGCAAACGCCCAGCTCGGTGGTCTCAGGGCACAGGGGACAGTGGGACACGTCCCCATGGTGCCACCAGCCCTGCTGCCCTCTGAGGCAGCCAGCAGCCCCGCTGTGCTGGCCCTGATGTTTCGGATGCCAGCAGAAGGCAGCGGTTCCCCGGGATGGGGGGACCAACTCATATCCCTCTCTTTTGCAGATCTCAGTGACCACCTCCTGGAGGTGGTGGGGCTGGAGGGCGCAATGGAGATGGGGCAGATCTACACGGGGCTGAAGAGTGCTGGGAAGAGACTGGCACAGTGTTCATCCGTCACCATCAGGTATTTGTCCCCATCCCAGCTGAGCACCTGACCGATGGCGAAAGCTGGCACCTCTGTCACCCCGTATTTCCTCTCTTTGTGCCTTGCAGGACGTCCAAGCTGCTGCCCATGCAGGTGGATGGGGAGCCCTGGATGCAGCCGTCCTGCACCGTGAGTCCCCGTGGGCAGCCGGGGTGGGCAGGGGCTGGCACTACCACGGGCAGCTTCGGCTCCCCGTGCAGCGTGGCAAAGCCTCTGGAGTTGGAGGGAGGCTCCTGCGCTTGCTGGTGGGTGGCTGCAGAGCCTGGCCACCTGCGACTTCTGTCTGCGCCCATACTGGCCCCAGACTCATGGCAAGCCATCACGGGAGCCATGGGGACAGGGACACACTCATCCCTTGCCAGGCGGGTTGGTACAGCAGCAGCCCTTCCCGGGGGGGGCTGCAGTGGGGTCCCCCACCATCCAGCAGGCAGCTTGCCCTGAGGAGAAATCTGGACATGATTCCGGAGCTGGTACTCCCATGCAACAAAGCATTTAACCACCCAGCGGGGGGGGGGTGCGGCAGCGTCTCCTCGCCCCGGTGCTGGGTGCTGAGCTGTGCCCAGATTCCTCAGGTCACTCCCTGGGGTCCCTGGGCTAGGGGTGGCCCAGGGAGACTCAGATCCTGGGAGCGCCTTACTGAGCTGGGTTCTGCACTTCTTTTTAGGTCAAAATTACACATAAAAGCCAAGTGCCGATGCTGCTGGGCCCCCCCCAGAAGAGCAGCTTCTTCTTCCTGAAGAGGAGAAACCGAACTCGAGATTAAGCAGGCTGCAAGGAGCCGCAGTGCAGAGGCACCCGGCGTCCTGGACACTCGTCTGCTGTGGGGGTCCCCAAATCCACATTCCACGTGAGGGGAAAGAAAACACACCCCCCCCAACCCCAGCAGGGATGATTTGTTGTAGGAAGGTGCTGGAGGCTCCTTCCCAACCGCCACAAGCATCTTCTCCAGGGGGATGGAAGCAGTGGGCGAAGGCAGGCCGATGCACGGGGAGCGCGTTCGCCAGAGCAGCACTGGGACTGTTTTTTTTTTCCCTTTATTTAAATAACACCCTCCCCCCCGCCTGCCCCAGCAGAGCTGCAAATGAGCGCGCTCCTGAGAAAATGCCAAGCTTCATTTATTTATTTTTAATCCTCTTGAAGGACACTCGATGTTTTGCTGCACTGGCTTTCTGTCCACCAACCCTTGCACATTGGAGAAGTTATTTATTTTCTTAGCCTAGAGGAGACAGTCTTTGCCATGCCTTCGGCTAGCGCTTCTGGGACAGGTTTTAAGCCGTCGCTGCCAGCCCTGGGAGCCATGAGGCGTGGGACAGTCTGGGGACAGATGGTGCCTGGACTGTGGGGACGAGTGCAGGGTAGACAGGAAGAGACCATGTTTGGACATGGAAACAGCAAAAATAGGATTTTGGGAGAAGCTGCCGACCCTGGGAAACCCCCGCACCCCGGCTCTGGGCTTCGTAATCATATTTATGTATTTATCTAGTGAACCTGGGGGGGGGTCACCTTCTTTTTATGAGCCCAGGTTGGACACAAACGCCACCTCCCTTCTCTGCTGGCCATTCCCCACGGCACCTCCTTCCACATGGACTTTCCTCTCTCCTAAAGCCTGCCAGCCTGCGCCAGGGGCTGGGGACCCTGGGGACACACATCCAGAAGCTCTTCTCGCCTGGAAGTGTCCCCCTCACCTTTTTACACGTCTCCTCATGTGCTTTGCCAGGCCCATGCTCTCCCGGTGGCATCTAGTGCTGCCTCCGATATGCACGGGCAGGTTTCGGTGGCATCACCCATGTGTCCCCCCCCAGACCATGGGACACAGTTTCTCCCCGGGATGCAACCAGAAAATGGACAAATGCTTGGAGAAGGCGGTTGTCTCAATGTGTGCCCTGCTTCACGGTGTTCCCAGGAGCCGGGAGTTGGCAGAACTGTCCCACAGGAAGGGCTGCTGGTTACTTCTGCAGGCACCCACTGCCTCCTGCGGTGGCCCTGCGTGGGGGACACTGGCTCCCAAATCAGCCCCCGCTCCCCAGGCAGCTCCCTCAGGTCTGGCGGAGGCCCCTGTGGTGCTGGCAGCAAGCCGGGAGTGGCATGTGCCCCATGGATGTTGCTGCAGGCAGGAAAACTGTTGCTTGTCCCCACTATATCCATGCCACAGGGCAGGGGGCCCTTGCTGTGACAAGCCACCCCGTCCTCCCTGGTGACCCAGCTCCCAGTCCCTCCTCATGCTGCGGGTCCCCATTCAATAGCATCCCCCTGGCAGTGCAGAGGGTGCTGCCATCATTATGTTTCAGAGTGAACAGTGAGCTGAAAGGGAGCTGTTCATCACCCTCCCCAGGCAGGGATAGTGCCGTTGTGTGCCCATTCGAGCTTGAGCTCACGGCCATTTCTAGCAGCAGTCAGAAACATGGGGCCCTGCTGGCACGGGAGGAGGCAGCAGTGCCCCAGGGGAGCCCCAGCCAGGCTCCAGCCCACGTGTCCCCCTTGGCTGGGGCACAGGAGGAGGCTCTGGGGGGCTGCTGCAGCTCCCTGTCCTCCTGCCTGTGGTGCCAGCACTGGGCAGGGTGAGGGCGAGCTGCGAAAGCGTCAGCAGCAGCCCAGAAGCCATGAAGAGGGGACCCTGTGCCACGGAGCAAGCACGGGCCCGGCCAGCTGGCACAGAGATCGCCAGAGCTCGCCGAAGCCGTGACCTGTGTACAGGGGCACACTCCACCTGTGGTGCATAAATCCACCCTCCTCCTCCTCATCACCCCGGGCAGCCGTTAATGAGTAGCCAGGTGAAAGCATATGGGAGCTATGTCAAATAAACCCCAGGTCCCATGGACCAGTGGCCTCTGTTCCCCCAGTCCCTCCCTGACGGCCTCTGTGCCCTGCAGCCCCTGCACTTGGGGAGAGGGAAATTAAAAAACCTCAGCTGTCTCCAGAGCTTTGCCGGCAGGTGCGGTGATGGGTTTGATATCAACACACAAGGTCACTGGTGTTTACAGCAGCAGGTTTGGCTCCATTTCCCTGCCCGCTCGGCCTCAGTACAGTGTTTTATCCCAGGGCTCTGGTCAGAAAGTGCCTGTATGGAATCAGCAATGGTTTTCACCATTGCACCCGGTCATGGTTTGCTGGGCTCCAGGCAAAGGCTGGTGCTCAGGTCTCTGCTGTGGTTTGCTGCCGGTGCTGGTGGAGCTGGGGGAAGCAAGCAGGTGCCCATGCCCACCCCACCAGAAGAGCCACCAGCCCCACGTTTGAGCTCAAAGCCAGGCGAGGTCTGGGAGGAGCATGCAGACACGTGTCTTGCAGGGCATGGGAAGCCCAGGGCCACCACCCTGGGCTGGCAGGACAATGACACACCAGAACTGCTCTGCCAAGAGTGACGGGCTCCAATGGAGCCACCCCCTTGCAATGATCAGTGAGACGGTCCCTGCCATCCCCCCACCGGGGGACACAGCTTCAATCTGCTCCCGCCATGCCAAAGCCATAGTTCAACGGGCCTGGCAGCTAATGACCTCCTTAGTCCAATGATGCAAAGGTCTCCAGCCCAGGAGGGGACCCACAGGGGCTAGGATGCCAGCCCGGTGGTCCCCAGCTCCGAGGAGGAATACGCCACGCAGCCGAGGGGCATGCAAGGCTCTGAACCCCTCCCCTGCTCCCCTCAGTGTCTCCCTGCTCAGCCCTGTTTCTCCCCCAAAGGCTGTGGGATGGAGCGGGAGCCCCCAGACACTCCACAGGCACTGGGGCCAGTGTGCCAGCACGCCACTGAGCCGACGGCATGCTGGGGGCCCCCCAAGTGCTGGGACACCCCATTCCCGTGGGAGCCCCAGCCTGCCGCCAGCCCTGTCCTCCCACTGTGTGCGTCGCCATGGTTGCCTGCATGGAAATGGCGTCCGTAGCGTAGCGCGTGTTGCCGTGTACACCAGGACTGCTGTGGGCTTGCCTCAAATAAAGATGGTGGTGAAATACTCAGCTGGTCCTGGGGTGCGCTGGGGTTCCCTGATTCCTAGCCAGGCACAGGGTCCCCATCTCTGGGGACTCCAACAAGAGGTGCCTGATTCGGGGCACTGGGACTGAAGGGGTGTTGTCAGCAGCAGAGTGATGGAGCAGGAGCTGCAACCAGCTAAATTTGGAGCCTGCAATTTTTTTAAATTTTTTTTTTCCTGAGTGGGCTCTAAATTTAGCAGGTGCTGGTCGCCATCCCCTCTCCCAGCCCTGGCTCTCCAGGGGCTTCGGCTCCTCCCAGCGCACCCCTGCAGCCACCCACCCTCCGGCCCCACAGCTGTGCTCAGCCCCCGTCGCCTCTCCCTGTGATGGGTGGCAGCAAGAGGCCCAGGGGTGCTGAGAAGCCCCCAGTCGGTGCAGGCCCACGGATACCTTGGGTTGCTGGTTGTGCCTAGCTCTGTGATGACCCGGCTTGTCCCCAGCAGCCCGCCTTGCTCCCTGGCCCAGGTTTTGCCACCCACCTATTTGTGTGTCATCTGCTAATTTTACCAGTGGTGACTTAATCGTAATGGTAGAGGGGAAGTGAGAGTGCCAGAGATTGCAGAGCCCCCCAGGAGCGCTCCCTGGACGGCAAGGACACCCCGTGCCCTCTGCGTGCTTCCTCTCCCAGCATGCAGGCACCTGATGGGCACTGTACCCTGGCAGCACCCCCCTGCCATTTCACCCAGGATACAATGGGAGACAAGCTACCTGCCATTACCAGCACCAGACCTGGGGGATGGTGGTAGCCCTGGAGGACTCTGGAAACTCATCAGTCCCCCAACAGCAACAGAGAAATTCCCACCAGCAGCCCAGAGACATGCTGGGCAGCTCTCCCAGGATAGCTGCAAGCCCATGACCTGAGGCTAAGCATTTCAAAATGGTGAGGACAACCCCATCCCAACAGGTTTCCTAACCCCTGGGCATCTTCCCAAGGTCCGAGCAGAAGTCTCCTCTCCTTCCCAAGCTGAGAAGAGCAACGTTTAACTGAGCACAGTCCCTTGTTTTCCCCTTTTCCAGAAGTAATTTCCGAGTCTCACTCCATAACAACATGAGGCCTCCACATATTTCATTTATCCTGTGCAACCTGCTGCATTCTCCATGAGGAGCCAGCGGGCAGGTCTCCGTGGTGGGTCTCCCCACCTTCAATTACAGATGGAGAAACTGAGGCACTTGGGAGAGCACTGCTGGGGTGGGGGCCTGGCAGGCCCCCAGCAGCGTGGCTTTGTCCTAAGCTCATTCCCAATCCTCTGAGCTATTTGCAGTCCTGCAAGAGCTTGTGACCATGAACCAATATGGGGGGATCCGTGGCTAGGGCAGCCCCAAATCCCCCCCCACGTGGGAACTATTTTCCCTATGGCCTGCTCCAAAGAGCCCTTTCCAAAGGCAAACCAGCCCCCCAGGGTGCCTGCAGGGGACAGGCTGCCAAAGCCGGCACTCAGGCGTGGGTTATCCGCGGGCTCGCAGGGGGACACGCGTGATACCGCCCCGCTGGTGCAAAGCCACCTACCGAGAAAGCAGGGGGGACCCCCACAGCCTGCACAGTGAGGACCCCACAGCATGCAAGGCCTGAAGCCCATCCCATCTGCAGAGCTTGCTGTGCGGCAGGTTCTTGGGCACGGCATGCAGGGAGCAGGTGTGTTCCCCGATCCCGATCCGGCCCCCCGGGCTGTCCCCCCAACTCCCC
>VYZM01005357.1:23499-92019 GCA_013398915.1 Dromas ardeola
CCGCGCCGGCCCCCCGTTAAGGCTAGAAATGCTGAGAGCGGCAAAACCTCGCCGGGGGGAGAAGGAGGAGGGGGCTAAATCCGGCTGGGGAGCGGGTGGAAGGCAGGCGGGAGGCTGTGCTGGCTCAGCGCTGGGCTTCGTGTTTCAAATCCTCCTTCGGGGGGTTTTATGCCCTTGGTACCAGCTGTGCTGGGCTGTTTCGGGAGGGAGTAGAGGGGGGAGTCAGCAGCTCTTTAAAGGTTTTGACAAATTAGGGGAGCAGCTAATTACCTGGCAAGCTGTGAACAGTTGTCCTGGAGCTATTTGCTCCTCTCTGCCGTAGCTGGGCTGTGTTTAGGCTTTGCATGAAGCTAATACTCCACTTCCGATTAGTCTTGGCTTTCTTCTGCAGGCACTATTTAGGTAAAGATCTCTGAGGCGCTTTCCCTTTCCTAGAGCGCCTGCTTTTAGAAATTAATTAGGTTAAGCATATATTACTCGGTTTAAAATTATATATAGCAAGTGGGCTTGGGGGGCTGGGCAGGATTTGGGTTTAATGGGACGTTTGCCACTTGAACTGATACAATTGCGGGACCCTGGGACTGAGTCCCCTTGGAACTGGGGGAAGGTGGATCCCATTTAGCTGCTTGCCAGCTAATTGAGAGCTGTGTGTGCTCCTGCGAGGGTGAGCGGGTCACTGTGTCCTGCTTACAAGCTCTCGGAGCTCCAGGCTGTCAAGCCCCTCTGTTCCTCGCCCCGCGGCTTAGGGAGGTGGCTGCTGCCTGTGGTGCCCAGGCTCGTCTCCCCTCTCAGATCCCAGTGGGAATGACTCCTGCTCCATGAGTGGTGTCCTGGGCCAGAGGGACTGTCCCAGCCCTGGGAGCTCTGCCCTCCCGTGCAGAAGTCAGCCCTGCCACCCCAGCTCTGTCCACCAGCACGTCAGGGTCTGCCGGGGCATCCTCCTGCTGTGGTTTGGTTGCCTGATGCTCCTGGAGGGGGTATTTTGGCACCTGGTTCCCAAGTAAAGAGCACCCAAGGGTATGTTCCCAGGGGTGATGTCCCCCATCACCTTCCCCCATGCGGGTGAGCCTGTATCCTCCCCTGTCTCGTTGCAGTGGTCCTGCACGCCCCACCTCCAGCAAAGATCAAGCGGGAGCTGCACAGCCCTTCCTCGGAGCTGTCGTCCTGCAGCCATGAGCAGGCTCTCTGCACTGGCTATGGGGACAAGTGCCTCTACAACTGCTGGTAGGTAGGGGGAGGGTGGATGCTGCCCGCAGACCCCTCGGCTCACGGCACGGGGAGTCGTCTCGTTTGTCAGCCTCCGCTGCACGGCGTCTTCGTTAGCATCGCTGTCAGCCCCCGACCCCTCTCCTCTCTGCAGTGCCTACGACAGGAAGCCCCCCGTCGGGTTCAAGCCATTAACGCCACCCGCCACGCCGGTGTCTCCTGCACACCAGGGATCGGCCCTGCCGCCGCCGGCCCCGGCCGTGCAGGCAGCTGCCCATGGGGCGGCCCCGGCCCCGCACCCGCTGCAGGAGCAGAGGCAGCAGACCTTCGCCGTGCCGCGGCCGCCTCACCCGCCCATGCACATGCCAAAGATGATGTCTGAAAACCAATACCCCGCAGAGCACAGGTAAGGCTTCCCCCCTCCCTAAGCGAGTGCTGGCATCCTCTGGGTCTTTTGGGGGACTTTGGCCCTCGTGGGATGGATGGGTGGCCTCAGGGTGTGGGGAGGGAAGGCGGATGCCTGTCCCCTCACTGCAGTTGCAGACCATGGGCCAGATATTGCTGCCCGGGGGCCCATGAAAGCCAGCGCAGCAAAACTTCCTGCTTCCCACTGGGATCTCATGGCTCTTTCTCTCCACAAGGCAGCTCCCTGCGAAGAGGGACCTGTTCCTTCCAGCGTCAGGGACACAGCGCAGACCCTTTGCCTCCCCTCTGGGGAAGGGCGAGGGCAGCAGAGGCTGCTGGCTGCATCCATCCCTGCGGCGGCGGGTGATGGTGCTGAGTCAGGACTCTCGCTCTCCTCTCTCCCACTCGCTGCAGCTTTCTGCCGTCCGAGCTGAGCCCTGCCAGGCTGGGGAGCTGTGGGCATCCCTGTCCTGCCCCAGAGCACCCCTAGGCTGAGAGTCGGTCCTTAGCTCCCCCCTGCATCTCACAGCATCGCTGTGATTTTTGGGGCTGTGGAGGGAGAGACCCTGCTCCCCACTTCCTCTCCAAGCCGTGGCTTCGTCCCTCATCACCTCCACATCCCTGGAGGCTTTGCTGGTCCCCTCCCTTGCTCCGGGTTTGCTCGCATTATCAGTAGGCAGCACGGCGAGGTCACAGTCGACTCTGGCTTTGCTTGTGGCCTCCTGGGTGCCCTTTACTGTGTCACCAGTAGTGAGGTGTCCCCTGTGGGCACAGGGCTGGACGTGGCAGCCTATCAAAGGCCATGCAGTGGGCCATGGAAACCCTCGGGATGCGCTTGCAGCAGGCGAACATGCATCCCTCCCCACCAAAGCAGGGCTCTGCTCTGGGCGACCTTCGAGCTATGCGCGGGGCTGGCTGCAACCCCTCGGGAAGCGCCGTGCCAGCGCAGGGCTTGGGTTTCACTCAGGAAGGGCAGAGGGACACAGCTCGGAAATGGAGTAATCCCATCCCGGCAGCTGGGAGGGCTCCGGTTACCAAGCCAAATGGCGCACGGCCGGCCAAGAGGAGCCGGCCGCTGAGATCACCTTTCAAGGTGCCGGAGGGCAAGGGGATGCGGCAGCACCCCATCGAGATGGTCCCCGATCCTCCACAGCCAGGACAGACTCTGCTGGGGCTCGAGCTGGCAGTGGCGGCACCCTGGAGCTGAAAATAGTGCTCCCTGCCACCGAGTTCAAGGTTTAATCCCAGCAGCGCAGGCGGATTAGCGGCCAGCTGGGTCTGCGGAGTGGATTTGGCTTTGCGTAAGCACCAGCCCGGGTGCAGCATCCCCCGAGCTACACAGCTCTGTCCCCCACCCTTGGGGGGAGATTGTACTGCTTCACAGAGACTTCGCTGTTGTGGGGTGGCTTGGGTTTGTGTTGTGTTTGTGGGGTTTTTTTGTGTGTGGTTTTGTTTTTTTTTTTTTGTTTCCCTTTCTCATCCCCGCTGCAGCTCAGGGCTGCCATCACAGTGCGGTGCTGTTCAGTGATGGCCCACACGCTGTCCCACTCCCCCGGCGGGGTGTCCCCAGTGCTTGGAAGGGGACGGGGCTCCCCAGCACCCCACAGGTCCCCACGTGGTGGTCGTGCTGAGGAACTGTCCCAGCCTGCTGCGGGTGGGACACAACGCCACCCAAACCACCCCAGGAGCAGCCGGGGCTGAGGGCACCAAACCGGCACAGGTCCCCAGTCTGGGGTGGGAGCCGGTGGTGTGCCTGACCCCGACACCCCTCAGTAATGCCATGTCCCTCTCCCCCCAGGTTTCAGAGGCAGCTGTCTGAGCCCTGCCACCCCTTCCCACCGCAGCCTGGGGTCCCAGGGGAGAGCCGCCCCGTCTACCACCGGCAGCTTTCGGAACCCCTCGGCCCCACCACCCCCCGCCCCCCTCAGGGATTCAAGCAGGAGTACCACGACCCACTCTACGAGCACGGCGGCCCCAGCCTGCCCGGACCCCCCGGCCATGGCTTCCAGCCCCCTGTGGGCATCAAGCAGGAGCCCCGGGACTACTGCATCGACTCAGGTGGGTGTGAGTCGGGTGCAGCTGGGTGCCTGCGGGGTGTGGGTCACACCAGCGGCTCACAGGCAGCAGCACGGTGGGCGCAGGGCTGAGCCTCGGGTAGCGGCTGCTGTGTCACCCCGGGGCTCCTGTGGTCCCAGGCTGCTGCTTTGTGTGGTAGATGATGTCTTTTCTTCCCCCCTCTTTCCTTTCCAAAGCTGGGGGGGATAGAGCAGGCATTCACCAGGTGCCAGGCAGTGTGGTCTGTGCCATAGCCGTGGGCTGCGGTGCCCTGCAGCACCCAGCGGTTCCTCTGACAGCCCTGGTCTGGGGCCAGCTGTGACTTCTGGCTGCTGGACCCCACCAGCATCACGGAAAAAAATCCTCTAATCGCCTTAGGACCTAAAAATACCCCGACCTCGGGATGGAGGGTGGCACGGCCGAGCAGATGGCAGGGGAGCTGTGGTGATGCCTCCCTTCCCGTGGGGCCCAAATAACGTGATGAAAACCCAAGCTGACTTAAGCCTTGCTCCCTGCACTCATTCAGTGTCAACCCCTCCCTGTAAATGATACTGGTTTTCCCCCAAAACGTGGGGGGCGGATGCTGGGGGTGGGTGCAGTGGCCCAGGGTGTGCTGTGGGGGAAGATGCCCAGGTTTGGCTGCATGACGTGGTCGGGGGAGGAATATGCTGCTGAGTGCTCGGTGGGCCCCACGGGATGTACATCCGTAACACCACCTTCATCTCCCTCACAGAAGTGCCTAACTGCCAGTCCTCATACCTGCGGGGGAGCATCTTCCCCAGCAGTCATGACGGTGAGTGCTTGCCAGCATCTCTGGCATGTCCTGTCCCATCCCTCCCTCGGGGCAGGCAGAGCTGCTGGACACCCCAAAAAACACCCATGCAAGCACCATGGTGCTCGTGAGAGCCTGCATGTCAGCAGCACTGGCACCACTGCTAAAAATAGGGCCTGTGCCGCGCAGCCGCTAGCCCCTGCGAGCGTGCCATGAGGGCACGGCAGCGCCGCGTAATCTGGGATAATGCACCCGATATAGCTGCTAAGAGGGTTCTGGTTCTCCCAGCTCCCTGGGGCGAGGGGGGGACAGAGCTGTGTGGCGCTGAGCCGGCAAGCCAGTGTGGTGCCACCAAAATGACTGGGGAAAGGGCCATTTCTGGTGCTGGGGGGTGGGGTCTTGGTGCTGGAATGGGCAAAATTTGGGTTTTTATGGGTCTGGCTGGGGTGGTGGATGTGCTCTGTTCTCACTGAGGGTCTTTTTCCCCTAGGATTTTCATACGAAAAGGACACAAGATTGTATTTTGATGACACATGCGTGGTACCAGAGAGGCTGGAGGGTAAGACTCTGGCCCCGGAGGAGGGCTGGGAGGTGACCAGGGCTCATGGAGGGAGAGTCGGGGCTGGGCTGCACAGCAGCCGGCCGTTAAGGCCAACCTGTGCTGGCACGGTGCTCTTGAGAGCTGCTGAGCATCGTCCCATGCAGCTGGTTGGCATCACTGCTGTGCCTTGTCCCAGTCCCTGCCACCACCCCACACCTCAACCACCTGCAGTGCCGTCGCCAGCACCTCTCCCCTCTCCGTCCCTGTGGCCTGATCCTGCGCGGGGTGTCCTGGCACAGTGTCACTATACGTGTCCCCTGCTGGGAGGCACAGCCCAGAGAGGGGCAGAGCTGAGATGTTTAACCAGCCATGTCTTGGTGCGGGCAGGTAAAGTGAAGCAGGAGCCCACCCTGTACCGCGAGGGCCCTCCCTACCAGCGCCGTGGGTCCCTGCAGCTCTGGCAGTTCCTGGTCACCCTCCTGGACGACCCTGCCAATGCACACTTCATCGCCTGGACCGGCCGGGGCATGGAGTTCAAGCTGATCGAGCCCGAGGAGGTACAGGGAGGGAGGGGGGGAGTCCTGCCCTGCAGCTGGGGCTGCAGCCTGGGAGCAGCCTGGGGATGCGGGAAGGGGCAGATCCTTCCCATGCAACACAGCAGTTCAGTCTCGCACTTGGGGCGAGACACGTGCCCACGTCTGGGCAGCCTTTGAGGGCGGGAGGGAAAAGCCAACTGCCCGTCTGTGCTAAGCAGCTGCAGAAATTTGCCTTTAATCTCCTCCACTGCCCCTC
The DNA here is from genome assembly GCA_013398915.1 of Dromas ardeola. Lineage (NCBI taxonomy): Eukaryota > Metazoa > Chordata > Aves > Charadriiformes > Dromadidae > Dromas > Dromas ardeola. Next base: position 29,271 of record VYZM01005357.1, read on the forward strand.
GGTATGGCACGCACTCTGCTCCCCAATCCGCCAGCCATCGCCAGCTGCAGTGGCCTTGCCTCTGTGCCACACCTTGGGTGCCTTGCCGAGACCTGCTGCTCGGCCATGGCTCTCTCCCTCCCAAACCACTCTGATTCTTCGCCCTGGGTTCCCGGCAGCGGCATGGTGCTGTGCTGGAGCCGTGCAGCTTTGCAGGAGGGTGACACAGAGGAAGAAGCTGTTTGGGAAGTAATTGAAAGCAGCTGTAGTGCTGAGCTGCGCATTGTGGGTAATTACCCATAATATCTCTTACGCTGTGCATGGAAATTGTGGTTTTTTGAAGCAGCTTTTTTGGCAGGCTCCCCTAATCAAATGTCTTTGAATTTGGCCCCCGGTTTGGCAGTGGTGGTGGTGTGGCAGCCGGCGCTTGGAGCTGGAGCATTTCTCACAGCAGGCGGGGAACTGCTCTGGACTGCGGTGACGCTTTCACCCCAGCTGCTCCAACCCCCAGAACCGAGCCCCTGCCCCACATTTTGGTTGTGATTTCCTTTGAGGATGCAGCTCCAAGCCCTGGCTGGAGCCTTCACGGCTGCTGCCTGTCTCCCTGCAGGTAGCGCGGCGCTGGGGCATCCAGAAGAACCGGCCGGCCATGAACTACGACAAGCTCAGCCGCTCCCTGCGCTACTACTACGAGAAGGGCATCATGCAGAAGGTGAGTGACCTGTTGTCACAGGGGGTGGGCGGAGGGTGCAACTGTCCCCCATGGCCATCCCGGTGTCCTGGGGCACGGCAGGAGCGGGGCTAGCTCCAGTGTGGGTAGCACCGAGCACCTCTCATCCCTCCTCCTCCTCACAGGTGGCTGGTGAGCGGTACGTCTATAAGTTTGTCTGCGACCCTGACGCACTATTTTCCATGGCCTACCCCGACAACCAGCGTCCCTTCCTGAAGACAGAGCCCGACTGCCCGGTGCCCGAGGAGGAGACGGTCCCGCTGACACACTTTGAGGACAGCCCGGCATACGTCCTGGAGATGGATCCCTGCGGCAGCCTTCCCTACGCGGAGGGCTTCGCTTACTGACTCAGCCAGCCGGCAGAGCCACAAGCACTAGCGCATCCACTTTGGGCAAATACGGTTTTATAAAGAATATGTTTTGCTGTTCTTAAGGAGGAAAAAAAAAACAAACCAAACAAGAAACCGTATGTGTGCACACACACAAATTGGAGGAATCTAAAATGCCCGGTGTGTGTTGCTGCCAAATTCCCACCCTTACTGTCCAAGGGCTAGTGCATAGGACTGCCTGTGGCTGGCACCTCATGCCGAGCATCGGCGTGATGTTTTGGGGCTCCGGGAGCTAAAGACGCAGTCTCTGACCGGGACCCTGTTCCTTGCCAGCGCAGCGGGGGCCTATGGCTCCAGCAGTGCCCCAGGACTAGGCTGAGCCGGCATGGCCCCCTGGCCAATTGTCATGACAATCTGCTTTGCATCGAGCGTGATCTGCGTAGCTGCCTTGTGTGGTGGAAAGGGCTTTGATTTGCACAGAGGAGGGATGCGGGGGTGGCTGCCTGGGCCAGCACCCCGGGGCTGATGTGTGCAGCATCCTACCCCAACCCTGAGGAGCCTTCTGCCTTCTTCCCTGACTGCCCCTCCCTCGTCATATAACCTGATATAACAGTTTCCCAGCCCCTGCCCCCCCCAACCCCATCCTCTCTGTGCCCCTCTTAAGCCTCCCCAGCTCTGGCTGCGTGCCATGGGTTGCATTTCAGGGGAGGAGACTCTGACACTATCCCTTTTTCTTTTTTTGATGTTTTAGGAAAAAAAAAAAAGTTTCTAAACTGATTTTTGTAGGTTTTTTTGTATTTTAAGGCAAAGCTATTTTTTTGCAGCCTGGCTGCTGTGCCCCGAGCCCCCTGGGGCTGCCCCCCGGCTTTCCCGGTGGCATGTTTGCAGCGGGGAGCCCTTGGTGGCCACAGCTCACCAGGACAGCTGCTGAAGTATCTGGTCCACTCCATTTCACCGCTCGATTTCTCTTTCCCTGGGGAGCCAGGGCTGAACCCCTGCGCCGGCTCAGCTATGCTCCCTCTGCTCAGCATGGCCTGGGAGCTGGGCTGTAAGGCTGCGGTGGGCAGGGAGGGTGGGGTCCCCCACCCCACTTCCCTCCAGTTCCCCCTCCCCGCTGCACCTCCTAACACTCCTCCACCACTCATATATCCATACCTGCCATCCCCCCCACCAGCTACATGTTTTTATTGTAAATGCTGTATAGGAAATTTTTTCTCTTCCTTAGTTAGCTTTGGTTGGATTTTTTTTTTTTTTTTTACTGATTCATTTTTTTTTTGGGGAAGTATGAAGATTGACTCCAGGTAGACTCGGTTGCTCTCCCTATGGTGTCTGCAGTGGCCTGTACCCGTGGGGAGTGTTTGGTTGTGGGAACCGCACCTTGGGGACAAGGTTTTAACCATGTGCTCAGTGTGGCAGGTCTAGGGGTTAATCTGAGGACTGATTTGAAATAATCTTTACTCAGCAGGGCTATGTATCTCCTGCAAAGCTGCATTACATTCTGTACTATGTACAATAAAGGATCTTGCTTTCTGTTCCTCCCTGGCTGCCTGGGCCCCTGCTTTCCCTGGGATGCGTCCCAGGCTGGGAGAGATGTGCTGGTGGGGGCAGAAGTGGTCCAGGGTATGGCCCATTGCTCAGGGCATGCAGGGCCATGTGCCCTTCACAGGAGCTGGGACTAGGTGGGGGCTGCCCTCTCCCCAGCTCCACTGCCCTCACCCTAGCCCTGGGGCTTTGCTCCCAGGTCTGGATGCTGCCATGGCTTTCACAAAGCCATGTCCAGCAGGAGGATCCACTTGAAATGGGGGTGGCTTCTCCCCAGCAAGGTGCAATTTAATATTGCCTCTTCCCAAGAGTTTCTCAGCTAGTGGGTCCAGCTGCCTCTGTCCCCTTCCCTCTCCCCTGTGAACCCAAGCCCCCTGCCATCACGCAGGGCTAAAGCTGGCAAGGACCTCTCAGTGTTGGCACAGTGAGGAAAGCCCCTCCAGGAGCTCCTGGCAGTGGTCCCCCACCACTTAACTGGCCCCAGTTCTAGGCTGGGAAAAATCCCCACGGAGCAGCAGGGTCTGCAAAAGGCTGCAGGATGTGGGTGGAGGGCAAGGGCTGCTCCACAAGGACTTGACTCTGTTGGAGGGTCTGTGTTTCCCCGACGGGCTGGAGAAAAGCTCAAACATCCTAGAACTGCCTTGTCACGTTGGCCTCTATTTCAGTTGGTCAAAGCAGGCTGAGCTGGGGTGTCCCCTGGCTCCCAGCCCCGTCCCCATGCAGGGTGGCGGGGCCATGCTGCTGAGGGCTCTTGCAGGCTGTTTTCACAGCCCAGCCAAACTCCATCCCTAGATGTGGCAGTGGAGAGCTGGAAGGTCCTTACGTGCCGCAATGCTCTTCACATACCGCACCTTGCCTCAATCCACACCTGGCTGCCAGCCACGCTGCTAATAGGTCCTTGAGCTGCTCTTTTTCTTTTTTGACCGCAAAAAATCAAGTTAAACAAGAGGCGATGCGAAAAACCTTGCTAGCAATCTGAGCTCCAGATGACAGTGCCCAGTAATCCCACCTCGATGGGGATTGCAGTAGACTGAGTCCCGGTGCTCAGGCTGGAGCAAGGGGAAAACAAGGCCACCGGCAGTGCTGCCGGCAGGCAGATGGCCCATGGTGGCAGGGCCTCAACCCAGCGGCCGCAAGTGTGTGGGACCAGTTATGGACGGCAAGGATGAGCCGATAAGGCAAACCTTTTCAAAGCCTTCATCGAGCAGGTTGTCACGCCACAAGCCAGCCAGCCCTGCAAATCCTGCTGCACACAGGGCTGGGGGCCCCAAGAGCATCCCATGTGCTGCTCTTGCCAAAGGGCGAGATTAGAAAGAGGCGTTTTCCTATTCCAGCCCATCGGTGCAGTACAAAAGGGTTCAGACCCCAGAGGGTTTGATACTACACTGGCTTTTAAGTACTCAGGGCATCAAGAATTTGCTCCTCATTTGACCCTGCTGCACATTGCGCCTGCCTCTGCTGCACACAAGAAACTTTTTCTCCATGCAGAGGGGGATGGAGCTGCCTTGGGTGCACCATCTCACTCATCCCCTCCCAAGGGCGAGGGACAAGCCACAGCTGCTCAACGTACTGCCTGCAGGCCCTGGGGAAGGGGGCAAGCACTTCCAGGCAGCCCAGAGCCTGGGCAAGTGTTTGCCAGGAGTGGGGGAGATGGAGGGGAAGCAGGTGGAAAAGCTTCCCTTCTCCCTGCACACCTCCTGCCCCATCAACCACCGCTCTAGGGCATGGGGACGAGGCCTCCTGGGCCACACTCTGGGGTGCAGTGGGATGGGGAGCCAGGCCAGGGAGCATCACTGCGGCCACCGCCACTTCCCTCCAGGACCAGGAATGGCCAGGGCCACCACCGCTCCATCCCCAGGACCAGACACCTCAGTCCCCTCCTTGCACACCCCAGCACTGCCTGCCTCCTGCCTTCCTCCTGCTTCCCTCGGCTGCTGGAGAGGATGAAAAGGAGTGAGCAGAGAGGATGGGAAGGATGAAGCAGCATTTTGGGGAGGATTCAGCCATCCAGGCTGGGCAAAACCCTGGTGCTGGTGTTGGCCTCTCCAACCGTCCACATCACAGCTTCCACCTCCCACTCAGGTTGTGGGGTAGCAAGCCCATTGGTGACTCACAGTGAACAACACTTTGTGATACTGTGTGAGCAGATAATAAAATGGCAGCAGGTATTGAATGGGGATATATGTGTCTTTCCTATTTTCTTCTCTTTATACTCATAATGCGCACCAAGCTATTGCCTGCCTTGAATAAGAGCTCAGCTTTACCAGCTAGTTCTAAAGCTGTTCAAATCAGAGGCATGTGTTAAAAATTATTTGGAAAAGAGGAGCCCGTAAAAGGGAGAACATCATTACAGCTCTCTACACATCCATAATTCACTGAGCGCATTTCTGCTCTCCCTGTCTCAGAAGGCTATAGCTGGACTGGAAAAACGTTCAAAAAGCAATAGAGATAGCCAAAGGTCTGCAGCAGCTCTTATAAAGGAGTGTATAAATAGTCTAGCACTTCTGTCTGGGGCAGGATTTGTGACTTGGGGACTTCATATTTAATAGCTCATGATGGACTTTTCCATCCCTGATTGGAAGAGCATTTGTGGGAAGTATTCCTGCCCATACAGCTTGTTCTTACAGCAGCCGTCAGGACGGGCAAGGCCAGCATGGCTGCCCAGACCAGAAGCGCCGCCTGGTCAGTGGTGGCTCTGCACGAGCAGTGAGACACAGCTCCCACCTGGCCAACGTCCCTTTGCCCCTCATGGTGGCCTCACGCCTGGGCTTTGCGGCTTGTGCGTGTGGCTGCTGGCTGTCCTGGCCAGGGAGGAAGCTCACATCACAGCAACTACTCCCTTCCCCGGCTCTTCAAACACTTGATTTTTTTCGACCAGTGGGTTCGTTTGGCTTTTAAATACCCGGCGTGACATGAGTGGCATGTGCGAAGCCAACTTCAATATGGGTGAGCTCCAGAAAAAATCAAAAAAAGGAAAAATTTGGGCTGGAGAGTAACTAAAAGGTGAAGCTCATCCACCCCCTCCAGGCACTGTGCTATCACCCAGGCGTGTGCAGGGCATGCAGCTCCCTTCGCGTCGGTCTGACACCACCTCGTGGGTATCCACCTTCTGCTCCTGGCCACCATGGTGTTTTGTGGCACAACGTAATAGCACAGCTGGAAAGACCTTTGGTATCCAAAATGTGATTGCGTTTATACCTACAGGCTGAAACACTCACATTGCAGGGGAGGACTTCAGCTCCAGCCTTTGTCCTGGGGCTTTATCCTGCTTTAGGCTACAGGTGGGCTGACTGTCATGGGAGACGGATCACCGAGTCCAAGCCTCCCACTCCTGGGCAGGCTGTTGGTATAGGGAGACCACTGAAACCACTTTCTCCTGTGCTCCCACTGAAAACAAAGCAGGGGCTGCACAAATACCTCTGAGTGTCTGAGTCCTCCAGCACTGAGTTTCCAGACACCCACAAGGCAATAATACTGTAATAAGCCACTAAGTGGCTTTTGAAAGCATTAGCCAATTGCTGCATTAAATGCTCTTGGTGCCATGGGAGAGGCTCCGTCATTCCTTGGCCCCTTTTTGGAGCAGCATCAACAAGAACCTCCCCAGAGGCTCAGGCAGGGAGGGGGGTGCCCCCGCCCCGTTGCAGCAGGAGAAGCTGGGCTGAGGTCCCTCCTGCATTGGAGGGCTGGGTGCCCACCCGGATGGGTGCACAGTCCTCCAGCCAGGATGGGGTCCTGGGTGGGCAAGCGTGAGCAAAAGGTGCAAGTGGGAGGTTTTGTGTCAGCCAGCAATTAAATCAGGGTGAGGGACCCAACGAGGGAGCCAGGGACTTCTCTGGCATACGAGTAATCAGCTGTGTTGAAGGCTTTTTAGTTTAATATAAATGAAACCATCCTGGAGAGAACAGGTAGCATCTGAGGCCAGAAACCATGAATGTCCACAATATTGCTCTTACCCTTGGAAGGGCTAGCCAAGCTGATGATCCATCTTCCTGCCATAAGGAGGAGTTGTGCCTTGCTAGGAGTTGTGAGGGGATCCAGGGAAAGAAGGTCTTCAAATGGCACAGCCAGACTGACCCGGGTACCAGCACGGGCAGCATCCCTGAGCCTGGCACTCTCAGAAAGCCGGTCCCCTCGCTTTTCCCTGCAAGGCTGCAAGAGGACGTGCACCCAGGTTTGCAGGAAACTCGTTTAAAAAAAAATAAATCAGCTCTTGGCTTTTTGGCTGCCTCGGACCCAGGAGAGGGCAGCAGCAGCCCAGGCTGCAACCTCAGCTACCCTTTCCGAAGCTCGTCTTCAACTCCTAAGCTGCTCAGAGAAGACTGAGAAAGAAAAACAATGTATGGAGGGAGCAAGCAAAAAGCAAAAACCCGGTGGGCAGGTTAGTTGGTACTCTCTTGGGTCTCAAAATCGCTTGCTTTCAAGGTGGAAGTGGAAAGAAAATGGTCTTTCTTTGAAACCAACTGGAGTGCCAGGGCTTTACATGGCAGTCTTTCATTCTTTTGATCACTGTACGGATGCTTTTTACAGCACCAGAAAATAAGGTGGAAATGCTGGGGATGTTCCTGGTGGAGACGGAAGGTAAGCACAGGCAATGACATGCAGCACTTCATGCTCCTGCAGAGAGACTAAAAGCCCATGAGATCCTGCTCCGAAGCTTCAATCAGAGCACTTCAGGATAATAAAACATGATTACCAGCGCTTCATGGGCACGCCGGCTGCCTTTCCCTTGCTGAGCTTGCCGCCCCTGAAAGGGAAGGTTAGAAACAGGGGAAGTTTCTACTGCTCCACCTTGGTATCCCAAACACGCGTTTCCTCCCAGCCCGGTCTGAGGTCCACAACCAAATGCTGTGAAACTCATACTGCACATTTTCACTCGCAGCATCACCTTTTTAGGTCAGCATCTCCCTGTGCGGCTGTGGCCCTGCCTTTCAGCCCAGACAGGCTGGTAGCACCCTCCTGCTTTTACTGACTGAGATCACCAGGATGAGTCACGAGCAGGTGAGTGGGAGGAGGACATCCTTACAGCCACACTGAAATCCTAGCCACTGCTTTGACAAAGTGTTATGGAGCCAACCTGGCTTTTTGCTTCCGTTTCTGTGTGTGTTGGTCTTCCTTGTGGCACACGGGCAGCAGCGTGTCCCTCTCTTGGCTTGCAGCATAAGGCTGAGCCCGCAGTCACGTGGCCTCCATTCTCAGTTGGGTTCAATTGATTCTTTTTTTTTTTTTTTAGTTCACGCCCTCTGAAAATCACAGCAAAGTGCAAAATTGTTGCTTACCAAAGCTGTTCTTCTGAAATGAGTCATTAAAGAAGGAGCCTTGTCACTGCCAGACACAGCCTGCTTGTTTCTCTAAATGTAACGACACAAGAGAACAGCTTGCTGCTCTGTTTGGGCTTCAGCCCCTCTGCAGCCTGGGTGTTACCCAGCATCCATGCAGAGCCTGGACAGATTAACTCCTGCATTATTCCCACCTCTTTGGATGACCAGCCCTTTTCACCCCATTTTGGGGTAAAGGCCCCACACATCTGTAAGCTGGCTCTGATTCCGTTCTGTTCCTTTATGTCTTGAAGCAGGTAGGGTGTTCATCAGAGGCAACTGCTAAAGAGATCCTCAGCTCAGCTTCTCCCATGAAGGACATGGTTTAATGGAGATTTTGGCAGTGTTAGGTTAATGGTTGGACTTGATGATCTTAAAGGTGCCTTGCAACCTAGACAATTCTATGATTCTATATCCCATTGCATGTGCTGGGAAAGCCTCTGTGAGCTACTGAACTTGAAGCTGTTGGGCTGATGAATGCAATGGTCCTCAACACTTGTAGGTGTGGCAACATTTTGGTGATGCCATGCTTTGTACCAGACTAGCAGCTTGTTCGGAGAGCTACGACTGTGTCCAGCACTCCTGCAAAATAGATCTTTTATTCTTTTATACAGAAAACCATTCAGCCAACTCAGTGTTGCCTCTTCCAGCCATCACTCCCTCCCTGCTGGCACTGGGGTAGAGGAGAGGCTGGGGAAGGAGGAAGGAAGGAATTGCAATAACATCTTCACGTCTGATGCTGCGTCCACACCAGCTATTGTGAGACATTACAAAAATCACAGCCAAACTTTTGAACCTATGAAGGCCACCATATTTAATGTACTACATACAGCCCGACTTTCTTTTTCCCCTGACATGATGTCTTATGTCCTAAGTCTGCAAAGTCAATGGGAACAGTGTATTCTTGCTGCTTGAAAAAAGCCAGCCCACAATATTACACAGAATCATAGAATGTGTTGGGTTGGAAGGGAGCTTTAAAGGCCATCTAGTCCAACCCCCCTGCAGTAAGCAGGGACATCTTCAACTAGATCAGGTTGCTCAGAGCCTCATCAAGCCTGGCCTTGAATGTCTCCAGGGATGGGGCCTCCACCACCTCTCTGGGCAACCTGGGCCAGTGTCTCACCACCCTCATTGTAAAGAACTTCTGCCTAATGTCTAAGCTAAACCTGCCCTGCTCGAGTTTAAAACCATTGCCCCTCGTCCTATGGCTACATGCCCTTGCAAACAGCCCCTCCCCAGCTTTCCTGTAGGCCCCCTTCAGGGACTGGAAGGCTGCTATAAGGTCTCCCCGGAGCCTTGTCTTCTCCAGGCTGAACAACCCCAGCTCTCTCAGCCTGTCTTCATAGGAGAGGTGCTCCAGCCCTCGGATCATCTTCGTGGCCCTCCTCTGGACCCGTTCCAACAGGTCCACCTCCTTCTTGTGCTGAGGGTTCCAGAGCTGGACACAGTACTCCAGGTGGGGTCTCACAAGAGCAGAGTAGAGGGGGAGAATCACCTCTCTGGCTCTGCTGGCCACGGCTCTTTTGATGCAGCCCAGGATGGGACTGGCCTTCTGGGCTGCAAGCGCGCACTGTTGGCTCATGTCCAGCTTTTCATCCGCCAGCACCCCAAGTCCTTTTCCGCAGGGCTGCTCTCTGTCATATCATCCCCCAGACTGTATTGATAACGAGGGTCGTCTCAACTCAAGTGTAGGACCTTGCACTTGGCCTTGTTGAACTCCATAAGGTTTGCTCGGGCCCACCTCTCTAGCTCGTCCAGGTCCCTCTGGATGACACCCCATCCCTCTGGCACATCGATCGCACCACTCAGCTTAGTGTCGTCAGCAAACTTGCTGAGGATGCACTTGATCCCGCTGTCTATGTCGTTGATGAAGATGTTACAGCACCGGTCCCAGTACGGATCCCTGAGGGACACCACTTGTCACCCCTCTCCATCTGGACATCAAGCCATTGATCTTACAGCATCTCTTACTGCAGTTTGGAGTTTAGTTCCTTACCTTGAGATTTTGGACTTCTCCTCCCCAACACGCATGAGCTTTTCTTCTTAAAACAGTACCAGAGACAGGAGTCAGATACGGGCCTTTTGTAAGCTCGTATCATGTGTCTAGTGTGACACCAAGGGCACATGTGATGCTAGACCTACTTTCCATGACTGGTCTTAGCTCCCTATCTCCCTTTGTAATCTGGAGCTGACATAGCCCCAAAAAAGCTGTTCTGAGGTGTCTCTTGTTCACCTCCACCCAGTTGGAAGCAGCTCACAGCAAGCTGCAGAGCACAGATCCCTGAATTTTCTTCCTTCCTTTCCTCTCCTCCATAGAGACTCCCCTGGTGAACCCTGTGATGGAGCCCCTGGCCTGGATGCTGGGCACCTGGCTCTCACAGCTTCCCTACAACAAAGCTCTCCAGTACTTGGAAGAAGTGCACATCTCTTATGTGGAGCAGTCTACACTCAACTAAGTCCAGAGGTGTGTTCTTTTGTATTTTTTTTAAAGCAATAAACAGATTTCATCCACCAGGTGAGAGGATTTGACAAGAACTGGCCTGATAAGTTAATTTTTCTTTAAAACTGCTGATTGTTTGCAGCAGTGTTGAAACATGTCCTAGGCTGCACAGCTGCAGGCAGCTAGCCTAAAAGCATGCCCACATATAAAAAATTTTAAAATGAGTTCATACCTTTGTCATGGAAGAGGCATACATGGACAGAATTAGCAAGGTGATCAAATTTGAAGCCTGGGGCTTTATATGTTGAAAAGTAGTACGGGAAAAGCAACAGAGCTGTTGGAAGGGAGCTGAGAAGTGGAGCTCTGTAGGTACCACATGTATCATACAGCAGTCCCAAAGCTGCCAGAATGGCATGGCCACCGAGAATGGCACCACCACAAAGAACGGCACCACCACAAAGAACGGCACCACCACCAAGAATGGCATCACCTGGACTTTCTTAGTGCAAAAATCAGGCCCCAATTATCAGAGCACGGCCTTGGCTATTGCCTGAACAAATACGGTCAGCAACACACTGAAAGATCAGATGGGTCAGGGCAACCCCAAGCACAAATCCAGGCTGGGCAGAGAATGGACTGAGAGCAGCCCTGAGGAGAAGGACTTGGGGGTGCTGGTGGATGAGAAGCTCAACACGAGCCGGCAACGTGCGCTGGCAGCCCAGAAAGCCCCCCGCACCCTGGGCTGCATCCCCAGCAGCGTGGGCAGCAGGGCCAGGAGGAGGATTCTGCCCCTCTGCTCCGCTTGGGGGAGACCCCCCTGCGGTGCTGCCTCCAGCGCTGGGGCACCAACAGCAGAAGGACACGGAGCTGTTGGAGCGGGGCCAGAGGAGGCCCCGGAGATGCTGGGAGGGCTGGAGCCCCTCTGCTGTGAGGACAGGCTGGGAGAGCTGGGGGGGTTCAGCCTGGAGAAGAGAAGGCTCCGGGGAGACCTTCCAGCCCCTTCCACTCCCTAAAGGGGGTCCAGAAAAGCTGGGGAGGGACTCTGGGTCAGGGAGGGGAGCCATGGGACGAGGGGGAACGGTTTTAAAGTGAAAGAGGGGAGATTGAGATGAGATCTGAGGAAGGAATTCTTTGCTGTGAGGGTGGTGAGCCCCTGTCCCAGGTTGCCCAGAGCAGCTGTGGCTGCCCCATTCCTGGAGGGGTTCAAGGCCAGGTTGGACGGGGCTTGGAGCAACCTGGGCTGGTGGGAGGTGTCCCTGCCCAGGGCAGGGGGTTTGGGACAAGGTGATCTTTAAGGTCCCTTCCAACTCTAACCATTCTGTGATTCTACGATTCTTCAGCTGCAATCTGGTGTGCACTGTTGCACAGATTAGCCAAAAGACAGGCTGCAGAGGAGATGCCCTGCATTCCTGCTGCGCGCTGCTGCTTGTGACAGAGCTGTCAGCCAGGAATGGGATATTTTTAGCCTGGCTTCCAAAGGAAACAAGGCTCCAGCAACCATGCTCTGTCTGTCAGTTCCCCTCTGCAACTTTTGAATGATGGCTACTTTTAAAGACCTTTTTTTTCTTGCTGCGGAGATACAGCTCCAAAACATCAAATGCCTTTAAGCATCAGGAAAGCGTAGAGGTAGAAACCCCTCTCCTCCCAAAGTCATGGAGATGCTTCCACCTCACTGCCAGGCACTGCTGCCCTCAAATACCCTGCACACTGAAGAAGCCTTATGGACATTCATCCCATGCTGGACTCAGGACAGTCACACCACAAGGCAGGAGGCCTGGCTTCACCAGCCACAGAGCACATGGGCTGGGCTGGACTCTCCCCAGCATGGCTGCAGTCCTGCACCACTGGCACGGCTCCTTCCCCTCCCTTGGTACAACTAGGTGGCCATGGTCAGGAAGAGACATCCTTCATATATGGGCAAAGCCAAAGAGGAGGAGTAACTTGGGTATTTGCCCCTCAGGGAGCCTGCGGAGCCTGCAGCAGCTGCGGGCACCCAAATTCCTCCTTAACAGCATGTCTTCACGGTGCTTTCCCCCACCTTGCTTCCAGTTTCCCAAGCTAATACATTGCTTGCAGAGGCGCTCTGTGCCAGACCTGAGCTGTCATCCTTTAGAAGACATTGATTTTGCAGGATTATTATACCTTAGTTCACATAGGAAACATATTATTTCCACTGTTCAGCTCTGGACGTTTCAGTAATGGATAATTTCACCCAGTTTGCCACATGGCAGTGCCTGGACAAGCCCCCTGGTCAAGCTCTTCCTGAGTTTGTTGCACATTTATCCCATTACCGTTGGGGTGGCAGCCGACGATTTGGCATACCCCCAGTCCCGGGACAGGTCACGGTGGCCAAGGGGACTGGTGTCAGCTGTTTCCAGTAGGCACATCCCAGTCACACAGCAGAAGCACATGTAGAAACTGCTGTTGCGTGAGGGAGTCCTGGGCACAGATTTAGCAGGAGCAGCTCCGAGGTTGCCTCTGCCTGCTTTCCCACAGAAGGACACAGAGATGGAAATGCTAAGAGGAATGAGATGAAAAGCGAAAATCTTCTTGAATAAGCAAGTAATAGTGATATAGGAGCAGAGTAAGACCAGGCCAGTAGGGTATGGAGGCATCCAGCCCTCATATATCTAAGCCTTGCCCTCATTAGCAGAGATCTGGGCAGACGCTGCAGTGCTGTAGCACTATAATGACATTTTTACTGACATGCAACATTTATCAGCCATGGTATGGGTGACCAAACACCCAGCCATAAGGGGCCATAAGGGCTGCTGGGGAATGGTCAAGTATTTGAGCTAAAAGCCTTTGTTTTTGAGGGGAAAGAAAGAAATCTGTTCTGCTGTTGCCTCCAGCAAGTGACAGATGAAAAACGCCAGCCTTGACACTTAAAAAAAAAAAATAAGGCATTGAGAAAAGGGAGTATTTGGGACAGAGTGCAGCCCCTGTGTCAGTGAAAGGTCGGGCTGCCCAAGGGAGCTCCTCAGCCAGCTGCTCAAGAGACTCAGGAGCTGCGGAGAATCTCGAGCCTGAACATTAATAACTAAGGCTGGCTACAAGCACTAGCTGTGCAAAAAAGGGGACTTCTTTTTTGCACGTTTATATCTTACATCCTTTAAATGTTATTGTCCTGTTGCCTAAAGCACTGGTGTATCCAGACATGGAGATTTTTCTTTTAATCCTGCATTCATTATCTAAGTACTATGAATGATCATGTGTTTAAATAACATAGCATTTCCTCTCAGACAAGACCAGGCTAAGCACTGTGGGTTTTTTGCAGCACTACAGCATTTTTTGTAACCTCATTCCACGCATCCAGCCAGACATGAGCAAAGCAAAGCACCAAAAGTGTAGATTCATCCATGTCAAACCTGACACAAGTAAGCTGGCCAGCACCCAGGGAGCAGCCTGGTGTCCTCCTGACCCATCGGTGCAGCAGTAAAAGCAGCGTCGCCGGAGAAGTAGTGTAATCATTGTTCTCTAGTGCTGTTTTCAACACGACCTGGAAAATTCCTGGGCTGCTCTAAAGGGTTCATCCCTGTATCCCGTCAGTGGGTTCAGCGTGCCCTTTCTGGCACTAACCACCTCATGTCCAAAGCCCCACGTTTCCAGGAGTGGCTGCATGCCCTTGCCCAGAGCATTTGACTCAGTAGCTCTCTGGTCACAATAAATCAGAACACTACTCGCGGGAGACAAGAGGGGGGGGTCTCCTCTCCTGAAATGATAGGTTGGTATTTCCAGAAATAGTTTGTAAACCAAAAAAATACTGAGTGTGTAGCAGGAATTGCAGTCAAAGAGAGGCTGGAGTCTTTGAGATGGCAGATGGTTGGTGACATGCATGTCACCTTCCTTGTACCCTACTCTGCTTTCCTGGGAGGGACACAGACAGAGCGAGCAGTGCATCTTCCCACTGCTCCCCTGAGTTGGCCACAGTTGACCCTGTGGCAGAAACAGAGAGGTGTATGCCTTGGTTCATGAGTTCCTGGGTCTAGAGTCCTCCTCCTATTGCTAAGGTCATATTTGGCCAGTAGCTCCTTCTAAGCAGGGTCAGATTTAACATCCCACTTAAACTGTTGTCAACACTCGTCGTATTTGATTCTGCGGTGCAGGGTAGAGCTTGTGGCCCTGGCAAGGTGGGGCTGTAGTGGTTTTAAACCCCCTTTGCAACCTCTCCACCTGGGAGTATTTGGTGTGACCTGTATAGCAGGTTCCCCATTAGAGACCCTGCCCAGGCTGTGGCACTGCCAAGAGCCTCCACACTGCTGTGGTGGATGGTTTCTTCTGCTGCAGCCTTGGCAAGACTGAAGAGCAACCTAACCTCAGCGTGGTCCTCTTTTTTATCCCCTAAACTAGGAGAATGTCCCACTGTCTGGAAGTAGTACCTTGAATGAGGGTAAGGATTTCATCTGAGTTACTGCAAGCAAAAGAACTTTCAGGCCCAGCTGATGCCCAAGTTTGGATCTAATTACACGTTGCCTTCAGGAGCTCTTGGAAACATTGCGTAGCATCCTTGCTTATCTTCTCCGTAACAGTCTTCAGAAGCTATTTTGTGAATTACAAAATGAGGAGGGATCATTAAAGCAAGAGTTGCCGTGCTGAGCCAGGCCAAACAGCTGTCCAGCCCAGCCCCCATCTCCAGCAGTGGTCAGTGGCAGGTCCTTAGGGAAGGGAACGGGAGAAGAGGTCTTGCCTCAATACTGTCGTAGAGCAGCCAAGTGCATTTGTCAGTGCTGGTCTTCTGGAAGGACTCAAAGTTGAGGGAGGGTGGGGGTGTCCAGCAACAGCTCTCCCTGGGACATGCTCGTGCTCTCCTGCCTGTGTGCCAGGAGGTTTAGCAGCTTGGTTTGCAGGAGAACTGGGCTTCCTTGTGTTGCTCTCTTCATTTGGAGTTCCAGCTGTCTCCCAGCCCTTCCACTTCCGCTCTGCAAACAAGTCCTTCCACTTAAAAAACAACTTTTTGGGGTCACTGTTGTATTTTTTGAATAAGTTGTGTCTCTGGAAAAGTGAAAACAGCAAAATTCCCTGCAGATTGCTTTCCTGTAGGACATACAGGAGCTGCACAAGCCCAGGAACAAGCTCCAACCCCTGGTCTGGTCTCATAGCTATAGGAATGTAGTCACACTTTTATGGGTATGTATTTTATTTTTTATTATTTGGTATAGATTTTTTAATTCTGTTTAGCTTTTTAGTGGACTTTGGATCTGGCCTTCAAAGACAATCACAGCTGTTACTGAAAAACTCTGGCAGACCTTAAAAGAAAAATTTCCCAAATTTCAGAGATTCTCAAACTTTTCTTGCAGTTTCCCATGGCTGATCAGCAGGATTATCTTGTGCTTCCCTCCTGCTCGCTCCCCTCGCACAGAGGTCCCTGAGCCTTTGAAAGCTTTGGCAGCTGGTTGACTTTCCAGGGCATTCACATGTTGCTCCTGGCCCTAGTCCCACCGGTGGCGCTGGTCCGGGCTGGCAGCTCTGATCTTGTTACCAGCTCTGATCTGTGCTGGCTGTCCCTTTTATTTCTTCTTTTGCAAAAGCAGCTCAGGGTGACACAGCAAAACCAGTTTTGAGGCATTGCGGACACCTCTTCACCTCGAATTTATGTGCGCCTGAAGAAAGGTCTGGTGAACAAGGGGTGGCAGAGCCAGCCTGATAAGATCAGCAGCTCCTTGAGCCTTAAAGCTCTGCTGTCTTCGAATTGAGGGTCCTAAATTCCCTTTGCATCATCTGGGTTGAGAAATGTTCCAGCCCGGTCAGAGCCAAAGACAATAAAATAAGTTATGTCTTTTAATTATGGGGTTTTGGTTCTTTAAAAATGAAGCGTATTAAAGAAACTATGCCAGTTGTGTCTTGTTTATGAACAAAACTCCTGTGGAGAAGGTTTCTCTGGGGTTGGACTGTTGGTTTTAAATGAATTGCACTACAGAGCATCACCAAGGGCCTTCAGGGCAGCTGGAATCTGCCTGCACTGCCCTTCTCCTCAGGGGAGGTTGCCCCAGGACTTGCCGCTGGTGGCTTCTCTGCTCTTGAAACGCAGCCACCAAGGGATCTGTCAGAAAGGCAGTAGGAGCAGCGCTCCTACCGCTTGCGTAACCCCGCACAGTAGGAGCAAATCTGCCCTCAGGATTCCTCTCCCTCATCTAATCACCGGGATGAGTCATATCAAGCCTCTTTGGAGCAAGAGCTGCATGTTTTCGTAGCCTGTAGCTTGCCTGGATTTCTGACAGCAAGGGTCACAGGTGAAGGGTCCCAAAGCTCTGCTCTTCTCTTCCACAGATGGGCCATGCTGCACCACCATGGGGATTTTCCAGGCAAATTTAAGGGAGACTAAGGCAGAGTAAGCAGCAAGCAGACAAGCAGTTCCGGACCTATTTCTTCAGCCAGTATGGAGTCATGCCTACTGAAGGCATACTGTTTGTGCAGATAATGTCAGGGTGGTAACTCCGCTCCACGGCTTCAATTGCATTCACAAATGCCTGCCCATAAATATTTGTATCTGCAGAAGCAGCATCCCGAGCCTGGAAAGGCAGCCCAAACTCTGCTTCCTTCTAGTGCATGGGCTTTTTTCTGCTTTGTTTTGTTTTTCAAGAGCAGTGACGGTGCCTCCTTTATTTAATGGCTTTATTTTTAATGCATTATAGGACGCACATCGCCAGGGAACCGGAGCTCTTAACTACAAACATTGTAAAAGAAAATGGACCATCTCGCTGTGAGTGGGTCTACTCAGCATCACTGCTGCTGCCTGGGAATTGAAGACAGACAACTCCCTGCCTTCCTGCCTGCAGGCTTTAGGACTGTCTTGGAGACACTGGACCTGCACAGATGATGGCAATGTTTAGGTTCCCAGACTGCCTTTTAAGTCAAATAACATATTTTCAGCAGGTTGAACCATTACTAAATGAGGAGAGGAAGGTGCTGGGTTTTTTTCCAAACACTCTGTTTATGTTCTCCCAGGAGTGCCTGGAGAACAGGCACGTTTTCAAATGTTTTCACTCTTTCGAGCTGTTTTTCTCAGTCTTCTGTGCACTCTTGACACTCCTGCTCCTGGAAAGTAAGGCCAGGAAGCCGGCACTTGTAAATCCTACTTGTCTGTGCCATGTATATACACCTCCATCGGGGACCGAGCGCTCCCCCAACACGCACTGATGCTGCTGCCTTCCCCAGCACACCAGTGGCAAGACGGCAGCATGTGCGAGAGGTCTGCAGGGACATGGCTCCCAGCACTTCCCCAGCTCCTCCAGTGGAGCTGCATCTCCCCAGGAGAGGCTGTTGCTCTTTATCATGCCAGGCTTTTAGGGCAGGGGCAGGCAGGTAGTACTGCCCCCTTAAACCTGCCCATTTTATGGGGGCAGGTTAAACCCTGCTCTACCTCTTCTGCTCCAGTAAAATCCATGCTCAGGAGCTGTCAGCCTGGCAAAATGTGATTAACGACCACTCATGTCGTGGGAGGGGCTGCTTGTTCTCATCCCATTCAAAACCCAATACCGATTTGGTTGATTTAACAGCACAGGTTTCCCTCGTCAGAGAGTCCTTTGTTTGCCTTCGAGTTCAAGGCACTTGGCAAACCTGACATGCGGCGCTGGGCAGGAGGAAGACTGAAGAGCTGGGTTTTCAGCAGTACCCAGAAGCTTAAGACAGCCATGTCCCTGCAGCACATCTCACCTTCTCATGAGCCCCATGCCTCCTCTGCATGGCAACAGGTGGTGGAGCAAGCAGGTCCCTCAAAGCACACAGGGGAGATGGTTTTCATAGAATCAGCATGGAAGATACAACACACATTTATACCCAGGATGAATCTGAAAGGCTGTTTTGTGCTATCGTTGTTTTATGGGATTGCTGCACCGATGTCTTGCGCGATGCTACCCTGCATTTTAAGGTTTGTGTGTGGCACTGTTGCTGAACCCTGACACCTCCACACAGCTCTGTGCCTGCCACCGACTCACTGCAGCCACAGCTTTGTCTGATCTTCATCACACTGCATAACTGTAGGGTTAGGACAGTTTCTCTGCTAGAAATTTTTCCCTGGTTGCTGTGAAATTCCTGACATTTTTATTTATTTTTGGCCAGCTTTGGCCCAGTTGTCTTTTGGTTGTCTACCAGTGCCACTAGCGAGTGACAGCATCTTCTCATTCTCCTCTGAGCAGCTTCACCACATGCCTGGTCCAACCCCTCAGTCTGAGGCTCCTGGCCACCCAAGGAACACGCAAAGGCAGATGGACGCATGCAGCCTGGCTGTGAGAGCCTGGGGTGGATATTCATAATTTTTTTCCCAAGTGTTTAAATCCATCGTTGTGTTCCACAAATTAAACTTTAAGTTAGATAAGGTGGGGGAGACAGAAAGTAACTGCTCATGCTTAGAGGCTGTTGCCCCTCATTGGCATCCACATGGCAGCCAGCCACCACAGCGGCTCAGGCGTTCTTTTTAATGTGCCTTTTCCTGCATAGCTAGTTCATCACCAGTCACTGAAAATGCCAGGAAATGCTGCCGAAAACAGCATTTGCATGCAGTCCTGCTCCTCTTGCTGCTGCCCCCCTGCTGTCCGCACGCCCACGCAGCCTGGGCTGCTCCTACAGCCACTGGCACCAGGCACCGCGCTGCCTCACAGCCCTGTGGAGACACCAGCCACGGGCCCGCAACAGCCAGGGCAGACTGGGGAAAAGATTGCAAGCACGGGAAGCCTCCTCCTGTCCTCCAGCTGACCACAGCTACCCCTCAAAATGTTTCCTCGAGACCCACTATTTCACTCCTTCAAAGCCTGAGGCCATCACTGTCCTTGGAGAAGTTGCTGGAGTAAATTGGAGGCACTTCTTTGCTAAATCTTTTAAGTGAAATATAGTGGGATTAAATTCCACTTTTGACATAATCCTCAACCCCATCTTCAAGGGAAGTGCAGCATTGCCTCCAGCCCTGGCTGGTGCCTCCGTGCTGAATCACTCTGATCCTAACATAAATAAAGCTCTTTGAAAAAGGGCAAATGTTTTCTCAGCTGCTCTTCTTCTCTTCAAAAGAGGGGCTGATTGAAATTTTTATGGCTGTAGACATAAATATCTGCAGTCAACAAATGCTTCTTAGTAAGAAGCTATCTCCACAAGATAACTGGATTTTGGAAAGTACATTCCGAATCCTGGACAACACTGCTCTCCTTCCAGCTTCTCATTCTCCTTTCCTTCAGTGCTTCTAAACAGACTGATTTAAGTCACTGCAAATTAATCTTAGCACACAGTCGATTCAGGCTCCTGGTGTCCCCAGAACTTTGTTTCTGCTCAGCCCTGGTGCTGTGTTTGCCCCAGGAGACAACAAACGGAAACAGCCCCTTGGCACGACAGGCAGCAATGACCCGAAGGGCCAAAGCCCTGAGGTGGGTGCCAAGCTGCCTTCTCCCCGCGGTGGCCTCTCAGGGAGCTGCTGTGCCCTTACCCATCACCCAGATGGTTGTATGCTCCATCTCCTCCAGCTCCAGAACTGGAGCTGAACCCTAAAACTGACAGGGCAACCTTTCTGCCAGCTCTGACGGCAGCCTAAGGGCAAACTTACGTGTGCTGAGCTCGGGACTGAACCCTATGGACCCCAGCCCAGCTCTCTTCTACTTTGGAAACTGTTAGAAACTAGACGTGAGTATTCACTCACAGAGGTTCAACGTTTTCCAGCCTCAGAGGGCAAGTTCACACCACTCTGAGTCCTTGTGCAGCACAGGCAGTCTTGGAGCCTGCCTGGGTGGAGGGATGGGGACAATGTCACCCATCGAGCCCTCTGCATGGAGGGCAGCACTCTTCCCTCTGCCCCAGGGCTGAACCTCACCTGGCTGCAGGCACAACCTCAGGCTCAAGCCCGCTCTTGCCAGACGCTCTTACCACAATGCCTTACCCTGGCGCAGGTTTGCGGCTTGCAGAGAGCCTGCTTGGTTTTGAAGGCTGCCTCAAAATTGTCACCTAGAACAGAGCATCTCCCTGAGACTCCAGCCAGCCCTGAGCTGGTCCCTTTGGATGCCAGGCTGTCCCGTCCAGCTTCGACACTGGCCCGCCGACTGCAGCAGCAATATTAGTCTGGCTTTTACCTCCCCTTACACGGCCTTCACAGCACCAGACACGTAACTGTTTTAAAGCATCTCACTGTAGCAGAAATTAATGTGCCTAACATAGAGACGTCCCACTCAGCTACCCCATGCAGCTTCCTCACTCCAACCAGTCATCACCCCAACAGTAAACCTCGAATCTGTGAATGCAATGTCAAAATAACTCAGGGCATTCTACTATTTTATTTCTTTTTTAATTTAAACTGCTCAGATTTAAGCAAAGCTGCTGTGCAACTTTTCCACCGATGTGCTGCAGGGTTTGGGAAGTGTCTCTCATAATTTAGATCTAGCTAGGTACAGACTCCAGTAGGTTTATTGCTTGTAATAATATACAGCCTTGGCTTCACTTTCTGAATCCTTTGCTCTCCCTCAGAGACAAAATGGTAGATTGAATGCGTATTTTTAGTAGTGCTGTTCTCCAGTTACACCATGAAAACCAAGGGCACAGACATTCAAAGCATCTTTTCCCAGCTTCAAGTAATCTACCATTACCCACAAATCGCAGGCTCGCAGCACGCATCAGCCCAGTGAGCACCAACAGAAACCAACGGCACGTACCCAAAACCTTTTTGCGGGCAGGAGGGGCTCTGAACAAAACACAACACAACACTTCTGGGGTTGTTTGCTCCCTTTCAAATGCCAGTTGCTCTTTCTCCTTTTCCACGCTGTATAAATGCACACTGTCATCTCTAATACAACGGGGCCATCGCCGGGGGTTTGATGCTGTTCAGGGTAGCACCCAACTCTGCCATAGCACCAGATGTTTTGGAAAGGGTTGCCTTCTCTGGGAGAGAAAACAACCTTCTGGGTCAGGTGGCCATGCGGGTCAGACACCTTTCCCCTGGAGCTCTGGCAGCAAACCTACACTTAAAGCGTTGAGAGGGAAAGCCTGACAGCCCAGGCAAGGCCTTTTGCTGGCAGAAGCTCACCAGGCTTCAGAAGGGCACTCTGGCCCTCTTCTGGCTGAGGAACTGGGAGCAAAGTAGAGTAAAGTAGCAGTTTACTAGCAATTTAATTTTTCTTTTGAAGTACCAAGGAGATAAAAATAAAAGGCTTAGGTTTTTGGGTATTTTTTAATCCCTTTCTTAGATTACCAGAAAATCTATGTTCAATTCTGGTGGGAAACAGGAACAACCTGTCCCTGTGGCAGCCACTGTGCAGCTCCACGCCTCCACGTTAGGAGCAAAGAGATTACGCTCTAATGCCGAGGGGGCTTCAAGTTCAGTCTTCAGGTTGCTTTATGTTACCTGGATGGTGTCACAGAGCATCGTGAGAATGGTTCTGCATGACAGGGACTGGCTGCAGGAACTCCAGCCTAATGCTGCCTAATGAAAGTCAGGTGAGATACTGTGAGGGAGGACCTTGTGCTGCAGGACAGAGCGCACTATTGCGGGGCCTGATCCTGCTAAGGGGCCAGTCCTCTTGGCTCCCATCAGATTAGTGACAATGAAGGTGCTCGGTACTGCCCATAGTCCTCCAAAGTCCAAACCAGTAGCCCTTCAGTTGACTGAAGCCCAGTGCAACTCATCTTCCAGCAGGGGATGGGGGTGCTCCAGAGGTAGACAAAGAGGTAAAAAAGCATTTAAGCTCTTGCTTAAATGCAGAGCTTAACAAAAGTATGAGTGAAGGTCATGAGACCTTCATGAGACAGGGCCAGAAGTGGAAATTTTAAACAACAGGGGGTTGATCTCTTCAGTGCTTTTTTTCTAAGCTTAGCTTCACAATTCAGTATTTGACATAAGTATAGAGGTGTATCATCAAGTCTTCCTGCAGGGATGGAGAAGACAAGCTCTAGTCTAAGCTGGTCTATGGGTAGAGAAAAGCAATGAAGTTTCTTCTGAGCTAAAGCTCTGAAATATGCTTGTAAGGAAGCTGGAAATTCCCTTCCCAACACTTTTTTTTTGTGTATGTGTGTCTTCTCTGTAAGAGGGGAAGCTTTTTTCCATCTGACCTTGCCTGGACATAGACAGCATGTCATGTGATTGACCCAGGAGCACGCTATTTCCCACAGACTCTGCTTGAATGTGCAATGCACTTCCAGGTCCTGGGTGATGGTGTAAAGTTCAACCAAGGATCAGTCTGTTTAGCTGTGCTAGGGGCTTGTAATCCCAGTGGGTCAAAATGTTTAGAGTTAAAGAGGTTACAGGCTTTTCTGAGGGAATATTTAAACTCTATCTGTCAAACCACTTGAAGAAGAAGAAATTTATAGACTCTGCCAGCAGTACATTAAACCACTGTTTTCTTGTCTTTAATTTAGTAACATGCATTGTTTTCATGTTGCCCTAAGAGAATAATTAATCTGTGACAAATTTATGCCTATAAAAATTATAAATACTAGATTAAAAAAAAACAACAGTAACAAAAATCTAGGAGCCACATGTTAATGAGAGCCACATCAAGAAGGCTCTTGGCAAAGCCATCGGAATGCCTTAGGGGCCTGATCTTTTCAGAAAGCCATGTAAGGGACTTGAAACCTGCTTCACATTCAGTTTAATTGTGCACAAAATAACCACGTGCAGACTTTGCACATTAAAAGGAGAATAAAAAAATAATAGGCAGAGCTTTTTCTCGAGGTCTAAACAAGTCTGAAAATGAGGAAGTTTGGTATTGTAATTTCCAGGAAACCTCAACATCGCTCCCTGAAGCTATTGTTCCATACTTCAGTATATAATACAGGTGCAAGTCTGATAAATTAAGGGCTTCACAAATTGTTTTCTTTCCATTTACAGGAGAAAAGGCAGTGCAGGAACACAAATGACATCTGCTGCGAGACTGAGACCACTTCAGTTTCTCTAGTTGGTTTGAAGAAGGTGAACCTAGTGCCAACATTTGATGAGGGAGAAGTATAAGTAAGGCTGTAGTTAAAGCAGCGTCAGGTCCAGGACACAATAAGCATTGCTCAAATGCCCGTCATTGAAATACCTAAACTGAGACAGCTTTTCTGCTCCTTACCTTTTTGGTAAAGCAAATATTTCCATTGGCTGAATGTAGGTCTATTACAAAGGAACAGAGAATGAAGACGGCACTGGGCGGGGGGAAGGGGGAAAATACTTCTTACTGGAGCAAGTTCTGTGAACAAAGGAGCGTTGAAGCTCGGGTCCCTGCAGGCTCAACTCTCCGACCTTGACATTCCCTGTTGCAACAACACACAGGCCACACCCTTCTGCAAAATACTCCACATCCACTAAAATATTTAAGATCCCACTTCCCCATCTCCAACCCTTTCTCCCTCCTCCCTAGGCTTCTCCCACCCCGCAACCCAGCCCCCACTGCAACATCCTCACCTTCTCCCTATGCCCCCAGCCTGTTCTGGTGTGACTGCAAGGGAGAAGGCAGCAAAAGCTTGGTTGGATTTTACATGTGCCGAGTGACTGCTGCCTAAAGGGGTGGACCAGCAGCCATGCTTCTGGGTGATAAAAAGAGGTCTGTCCCCTGTCCCCGTGATGACTGCTGTCCTTTAGCAGAAGGGGATGAAATTGGGCAGTGGACTCAAAGGTGACTGGGGACAGGGAGCAACCTCCCAGGACAGTTTGTACATAGGTAAGTCTCACTTAGAGCATTCAGTTTAAAAAGAGTTAAAAAAAAAAAAGGCAACTTTCACTACAAGCAATTTTCTCAAGCAGATAATTGGAAACACTGGGGGGAAGAAAAAAAACAAACAAAACCAAAACCAAAACAAAACAAAAAACAACAGCAAACCAAAACCATGAGACAGCTAGTTTGAGGGTTTTCAGTTTTTGATGCTGGAAGAGAAACAACAGACAGGCTTTCAATATGAAGCAGCATAATAGTAATAACCTTGGTACTTACATTCTTGGTTTTCTTTAACAGCTAAATAAGTTAGACACACTCCTAGGACCTTCACCAATCATATAAAAGGAAAATGTTTATTGGGGTGATAAACAACCCTGATGTCTCCCATCAGGTAGGACTGGCCGAAAGAGAAGAGGGGAAAAGAAAAATCACAGAACTGTTGAGATTGTAAAGGACCTCTGGAAGTACTCTGAAATGCCTAAATATTACAACTAAAATGGAATGCAACATAAATACTTGGCTGAATCGGGCTCAAGACTGTTGCTTCCCAAATGCAGAGCGGTGCACGCAATTCTGTTTGCTGTTTATTTTGGTAGGAAGGCTGGTGCTGATGGGGTTATTGCAGAAGGAGTGAGAAGGGTAAAAGTATCATCCTGGTTTAACGGTTATTGCAGAAGGAGTGAGAAGGGTAAAAGTATCATCCTGGTTTAACACTAAGTGCAAGCCAAGCAGCACACTGTTCAGCTCGGGTACATACATTGTGGGGACTAGCAAATCCAACAAGAAAGACAAAAGCCAGAGAAGTCTGAAACCTATTTGTGGGGAGTTCCACCACCTTCTCATTATCAGCAGTTTCCAGACTGAGTCTTTGTCTGCCTGCCCTTCCCACCCACACACATTCCTTTCCAGCAATGCTGCTTTATTTGGCTTATCATTATCTTTTTGTTAAACCCACTTAATTGGTGCCTTTAACTCTTTATGTTCCTCAATAGTCCCTCAGACATCACTTGTTTACTGAAAAAGCAGTCATAGCCGTAAGTATTATATTTCAAAACAGCATCTAAATTGAGAAAGGTCTTGACAGTCCCAGTGTTCTGCGCTAGCTCCGTTAACTCACATACACTTCATAAAGCACTAGGAATGATAAGACAAGCTGGACTTTACGAGCTGTGAAACTGTCCAAGTCAAAGCCTGCACACAACCAGGTTATTTCCAGAAATCCAAAGTCTACTTTTCCATAAGCTCCTTTAAGACAATGAAGCTGCACTCCCCTGCAATGAACTATAGGGCTTTTACTGCATCTATTGCAGATCAGAGGGGATGCTCTCTGTGCTGCCCAAAAGGTGATTACTTCAGTTCACCACGTACGCTATACCTGGTCTAAGTTTCCATAGCCAGATCTATCAGAAATCTAAGGGAGAAAATCCCAAGTGGAAGAGGTGCCAGCAAAACCCTTAATGCTGATATAATTATGTCAGGAAGAAAAAAAAAAATTCCTTTGGCAATTCGGTTGTATTTGGGGAACTGCTGCAAGCTTTACACACACAAAAATGCACCAACCTTAAGGCACTATCAGCTGCATCCACACTGGGAACTTTGGCAGTATAACCCCCCCAACTTTTAATAGCGTAGCTGAAGTCTGCCTAGACACTGTCAGAGGCAGCATGCAGCTTCGATATGGAAGGGGAGGCTTTTTCCTTCTCAGTTTTTGTTGGGGAATTAGGGATGAGGGGGGTGGTGGTGTGTTCTTCAAGGGTTTTTTCCCACAAGAATGACTTTACTACTGAAAAAGTACCAGTAGACTGAGCTGGTAAAGCACCCTTCACTGCGGGTGTAGTACTACAAGCAAAGCTGGGCCCGGTACCCATACGTCAAGGCATCAGCAGAAGTGCAAAAAGCTGGACCAGTCAAAAGCAGGGTTATGCAAGGGTATCACCACCTACATATCCTCTGCCAATGGTTCTGTTGGTCAGAGCACAGCATTACGAATTGCCAGCAGAAACCTGTTGCACAGATGTAACTGAAAAGTAAAGGCTTTGTATTAGTCTCAAACCCATTTGTAACTTCTGGATGGGAACAGTAAAGCCCCTCTAAAGACAGGGTATGGGAGGGAAATCAGGAAAAAAAATCCAAACAGCAAAAACTCCTATAATGCCACGTGTTCTTAACCCAGAACAGTGTTTTTCTGCAATGCCACACTCTTGGGAGGAAGGACAGAGCAGGGTGTCTTCTGTGAGGCTTTGGCAGAGAGGAGGCTCCACGGCCTTCCCCCGCGTACGACAGCAAAGCCCCGCTTCTGTCTACGAAAACAGCATGTTTCTGACATGGTAACAACATGGGTTAAATTCCTAGCATGAACCGGGTGCGTTGTAGTTTTAACACATTAACATGTCCTACCATGGGAAAAGCTGAAGTATTTTTAGCATGGCCTGAGTGTTTGTCTCTGCTCTGTTCTGGCCTTTTTTGGAATTTGTAACTCTGGAAACAAATACAATACCCTTTGCAATAGTGAAACACCACCTATTTTCTTTTATTGTTTGCCACAAAGACGACTGTGAGTTGTACTTCCAAAGACATTAAAGGAGAAGCGTAAATCAGCTACATTTGACACAGCTTTCCCCCTTTACAACACCGGACAGTTCACTTAACTGTTTCCCTAATTCCTGCCCATGCCCCCCAGCCTTTCCTACTTACATGCTTAGCTCTGACAAAACCTCAGTGGAGGAAGCATTTTTCTTCATTATGAAATTCAGTCCCAAGTCATTGCTTGAAGGCGTTGCCCCTCGCTCTTCTGTTTGAAATGGCATGTGATGTGAGCGCAGTAAGAGAGATCAACAAAATACACATGCAAACTGCATCACATGCAGCTGCCCTCTTGTCCTGCCCCTCACACAGCCACACAGTCTGATTTCCAAGATATGTCGGGGAGAAGCATCTGACAACAGTATGGTTTTTTTTATCACGTTAAAAACCCACAGCTGCATTATGCCCTCCACCATGCTGTGGGCAAGTCAGAGTTCAGTATAAAGGAGGAGATGGAGCTTAAGTACAAATGTAACAACAAGAACCAATGCAAGGCGAGTCTAAGGACTGAAAGGAGAAAAACATGGAGCAAAGGAGGGACTCTCCCGCTCTCCTATTTTCTATCCGATTTCAAATAATATCCCCTTCCTCCTCCCCTCTGCCTGGCACCAGCAGAAGCATGCAACACAGCCATAACGGACAGATGTCTGACAGCCCACGCTGCACACAGCTGCAATCAGCCTGCCCAGGGACTGGCAATGGCCAGGCCACACACCCAAGTCACCCAGGGAAACAAGACTCTTGGAAGGTTTAATGGTGAGAGAGGCTTCTGTGGCTGCAAAAGGAGACAGTGGTTGATCATCTGCTCCCAGCTGAAGGGAGAAGAGAACAAGCTGTTTGGTTGTCCCAGTTCTTCTCTTCCTCCTCTTCAGAGATTGCCATTACCACTGCTTCTGGAGCCGGGGAGGAGATGCGGTAGGGGGGCTGTGCTTGGTGACTCAGATTCATCTCTCAGGCAGCAGGATGAAGAAGATAGCCTTGAGGAAGTGACCAAAGCTGCAAACAGCGGCCACGAGCCAGTGGGAGCGAAGGCTGGGGTCAGTATTCACCACGCATTTTGTGATGTCTGCCTAATGAGGAGGGAACAGAAATCATCAGAGAGATGCACAGAACCACATCAGTCACAGCTGCAGACTCTCCCAGCCCCACAACCCACGGCACCATGCCACCACTGCTGCAGCACCACTTTGCCACACCGTCCACAGCCACAAATGCTTGCTCTGACACTTCCACGCACTGCAAGTTATTAAATCAGGTTTAAGAACTCTGCAAAATACACTTTCTTCATTCTGCATCAACAAGGTGAAGTATCCCCCTTTTCAGCTGCCCCTGGGGAACGAAATGCTACAGGAAGATTGTCAAGCATTTTCAATTTTGAATAGCTAAATAAAAGAAACTTTCTTCCCCTTTTCAAAAGAGCTAGGAAGCCTTGGCAGTATCAGCATTCTCATCCTTTTCTGTAAAGCAAGATGCTTCCCAGAGATTGTCCTGTTTAATATCAGCTCAAATTGCTTGCACTTTTTCTCTTGCTTTAATGTTTTATTTGGAACTCATTCAAGCAAGCCAACCCCCAATTTAAATCTAAAGCAATGCAAGCTTTGTTTGTGGAAATATGTATGCTGGCAGAGATGCCTCCCAGACACGTGGGCCTGATTTAAAGATCGCTTGGGCAGCTGGTTTCAAGTATTAACAAGAACAGAAGCTGGCCTGCAATGAATAAAAAATAACAACAATCCAGCAAATTCATGAAGACAGGATCTCAGCTGGCATTGGGAGGAGAAGGTGGAAAATATCTGGAGGGTAAAGTGAACAGGACAGAGGTACGTAGAAAATTGCATCTTCTGGTGAGGGAAACAAATTCAAGTTCTGCCAGCAATATAATTGAGTTTGTGGTTAATCTTCAGTCTAGCACAAGGAGATATGGACTGTAGTTCTGTAAGAGAAGGAGCAATGTTAGCACATCAATTTGATGTGGCTTTCAGAAACAGCTTTTTGGTGACAAATGTGAACAAGAATTGGGTCACAAGGAGGGCACATATTCATCGGCCCCAAAAGCGTTTTTTAAATAAGTTTAGCTTAGCGGTATTCCAAGTTTGCCTTCTGACGCAAGTCTCTCATTCACCAAGCAGATGGAAGTCAGACTCTCAACCCCTAGATGTTCCTCCCATAAAACAGGACACGAGAGCTGCTGAATACTCCGATAAACTTTTCCAGTAATTCTGCCTGTGTTCAAGACATGGGTGAGCCTCACCTGACTAACCTTGGTAATAATTAGAAAAAAAACAAAAGGGGGACTGAAGGGACAAATCCCTGCATCCAGTGAGTGAGTACAGCCACGGTAACCAACTCCATCATCACCTACAGACCAAAGGTCTGTCAACAGCAGCCTCAACAGCCTCCCACACAGTTCCAGCAGTTCCTCCCTCACAAGGAAGTCTGAAAGGCTGGCATGCTGAAATCACCCCTGAATCTCTGGGGAGCATTAGGAGACACTGAGCCCATGAATAACTCACAAGTAGAGATTGCAGGAGGAATGAACACAGATACTCAAGGGTGGGAAGAAACAGGATGACAGGAGGAAGCTGAATCAGCACATGGAGTGCTCCTGAGGCTGAACACCAAGTTGTGGAAATGCTGCTGCCTATAGCTACAAAGGCACAAGCAAACACAGCAAGCAGCCAAGGTAGCACGTAACAGAAGATGCTGCAACATAGTACCAGTGGTTATAGGGACTTTATCTGTATTGTGGAGGAAAGTAAAATGGGTCTGCCTAAATGCTTTCAGTGATGGCTTAGAAAACTTGCTCTTTTTGCATTTTTAAAAAGTCCTGTCCAACTTTAGGGACAAGCACATCCCTAAAACACAGTTGTGTCAAGCTGTCTCTTTCGTCAAGAGAAGTCATGACGTGCAGGTACCTGGCTGAACATGTATTCAGATGTTAGGGTAGCTGATCAGTAACAAAATAAGCCCTGAAGGACTTTAGAGCCAGAGTACAAGGCCCAAATATGCATGCTGGGTTGATTATAGCTTCAGAGGGTTAACATGAGAAAGTGTGAACTCCTTAAAGCTGTGCTATGCCCTACCAAAGGCAATGACCTCACTTCGGCTAATCAAGAGGACCTGCAGTCAGAAGCACTTACAAATTTGTATGGTGCTTGCTTAGATAAACAAAATTGCTCAGCTGTTTAACAATTGCCTTAGCTATTGTTATCCAAATAAAGCATACCTGATAAGGCACTGGAATTGAAAATTTCAAAGCTACTTAAAAAAACAGGTTTTTGAGTCTTGTGAGGCACTGATAAATTGTTGCAATGGCAGTTTGATCTTCACCTGTTAATTATTCAAACAAGTTCAAGTCGCATCCTCTTCTCTGTAGCAAATGTGCTTAACAGCTGCTAAAAAAAAAAAAATCCTTCTGTTCTACTGTAAAGCCACAATTGAGCCTAAAAAAAAAAAATAATCTTTTTGTTCTACTGTAAAGCCACTATTGAGCCTGCAAAGTCTCCCAGGGAGAAATGATGCCTCAAAAGGTTAAACATTTCTTGTTTCTCCTAAGAGGTTTGTTTTAGGTTGGGCTTTGGGGAGTAGGGTCTTTCTCCACCCTACGGAAGCAGTATGGGAACTCACTACTGAGTGGAGACTTTCAAATCCCTTTCCAAGGTCTCCACAGTGGCTTTTCTGAAACAGCTTGGAGCACATTGGTTCCTCTTGGCAGCCTCAACCTGAGCCGATGCGTAAGAGACGGGGGCCATGTGCACAGGGGAAATGAGAACTCCATGCCAAGACAAACTAACAACCAGCTAGGTCAGGCAGTAGATGAAAGGGTCCCCACTACAGAGCTATTTCATCTGGCTCATTGGTGAACAAGTCTGGGAAATTTCATGCTGCAGTGCCTAGATCAAGAGGAAGAACATTCAGGGAAGCACAGCACAGGATGGCAAGAGGATTAGCAGCCTTTCCCCAGACTGAAGGAACCCACTAATTTCTAAAGGGAAAATATCTCCTTGTTGCAGCCCAAAATTGCTGATAAGGGTTACTGGAGATATGCTGTAATAAGCACAACCCAGCAGCTTTTACGGTCATTTTGTTTGACCGGGAGCAGTGAGATTGGCTTCCCTTTCTTAGGGTCAGACGCCAGGAGCAAGCAGCACAGGTTCAGCAACTCCAAGAGAAATGCACTGGCCATCCAAAGAGGGATGATCAGTAGAAGGAGCTAGCAGTGGACAGGACTTATCTCCTCAGCTGCAAAGAACCACTTCTGGTCAGGGGAGGGGGTTTGCAGCTTGTTTGCTATGCAACAAACTTTCCAAAAATATCCATTTAGAACTATCAAAACACTCTAATAATGCAATTCAAAAATTAAAACAAGATGCTAACTTATCAGAACATGCACATTTTACCAAAACAAAGAAAAAAATTAGTTGGAGACTAGGAGGAGACATATTCCTATGCAGCATTTCAATTTTAATGAAACTGGATTTTTTCCAAAGCAAAAAATGTTTTAGAGAATACAATTCAACCAGGTCTACAGGTACCCAGTTAAAGTAAGACTCAAATGATACTGAGGCAGGGATTTCACAAGCAAGGACGTGCTACTTAATCGGTCGCTTTCTCAGGATATCCTCTTCACTTACCTGCCTGTGCAGACGCAAAATGAAACAGATGAAGGCATTCAGATCACAGGTTACTTTTCGGCCCAACCAGAGTTCCCTGACTCAGTTGGCCTCAAGGTCACACATTTTTAGAGAGAGAAGGGATGATTTAAAGTGGCAACGACACCTAGTAAATGCAAGGGATACAAAATTGGAACAATGCTACTTTTCCAGTTGCCCTCCATCAAAAAGGTGCCTTCACTCCCGGAGAAACCAGGTGACTGAATCCGTTACAGGCACACTTGGGAAGTCTCAGCACAGAGGAGCAATGCTCAGCTTAGAGAAAGTCATCCACCTCTCTCTGGGCCTGCGCGAGGTGGGGAGCCTGACCATTTCCTGATGCTCAGGAATAAATATCACCTCTTGGAAAGGGGGGACTTTGCCACTGTGGTTCAGTCTGAAAAGAGTGCATGCCTTGCTAACAAGATGTCCCATGAGCTCAGTGGTGTCATATGGCAATATTTAGCTCCATGCAGTACACCAAAGTGCTTTCAGCTGTAGCGCTCCAAGGAGTGTCTATAGCCCTGCTAGACAGGCACAGAGACATCAGTCAGCTGCCAACCACTAACATAGCCAACCAGTCATCTCAGTCTCCTGGGGAGGTCACTAGAAAGGTGTGCTATTCCGCAGCACCAAAGCTCTTACTGAGAACCATCCTCCACAAGAACACTGTATTTTCCATTGGGTATAGAGAGAACCGAAGAAATCAGATGCTTAAAGCCATACGATCCAGAGCCACACTACACCACAGAGCAGCATTACCCACAGTTTCAAAGCAGGCCAGTGACACAGCCACAAGCCCTCCCTCACCACTGATGGGCATTATGAGTGGCCTTCAAAGCATAAGTGCGCTACAATTTGAGCTACATCAGAATAAATTATTCATGGAGCATCATCAGGGTCAGGTCAGGGAATGGCACAAACTACCGGGTTTTAATATCCCTCTAAAATTCCTTATGGTGGCAAGTCATGTTAATATACTAAGCTTTGACTTGGGGAACTGTGGGGCAGGTGAAAGGGGAATTGGCAGTTTCTAGAAAAACAGCTGCCCAAGAGAATGACCTCTATTTATAGACTCCTGCTATGAATGGCTGGCAGCTCCAGAGATGTTCAGGTCAGGAACAGAAAAGGCCCTGGTGGGTTAGGATTGAATTAGTCTGGCACAGCTATGCAGGAGGCTGAGGACCAGAACAGCTGATGTTGTCAAGGACAGGACCACGAGGCGGTAACAGAACCATATGGAGTCTAGCACAGGTGTAAGTAGGATGGTGGTGGCCACAGTGCTGTGGAAGAGAATCTCATTCAATGTTTTTCTGCATAAAGCTGCGGTGGGGGCACTCTCACTTTCATTAAATGTGATATTTTCCTCTCTGCATGTATGGAAGCAAGCTTGATCAGATAGCATCGCTTACCCAGCCTCCTCTCCTTTTCAGCCATGTCACCAAGGTCTTGCGGACAAACTCTCCCAGGCAGTCTACGATGGTGTGAACCATGGCTGGCTGTGCATGCCGCACACAGTCCACTGCCAGTCCAGCTGCCACAGCATAGAGAGACACCACCTTGCCCCATGTTATGCCTATGAAAAGAAGAAAGGTCATTCAGATTTACACACGCACACATAGCTCAGTTGTGAACAGTCAAAGGAAACAGCTCTCATTTGTTATGTGCGCCCACACTGCCTGTGTGCAGCTGTGAGCTCAGGTGCAGCCACAGTTCTGCATGCTCTTCATCATGAGGGAAAAGAAATACCAGGGGACAAGGATTGGGGAAAACTCTCCACCTGGAGACGCAGAGTTAAATGATCTGATCTGGGCATGTTTGACCCCCTCTCAGCACTGGGTGCACAGCTTTGGAGAAGGCAGCCCAAAGGCATCATCAAAATAGGGAAGACAGGCACCACCAGGGTTTATACTTCCATTAGCTCTCAGTCACACACGTGCTGCACAGCAGGCGATTGAGTTTGAGCAGTCTTGGGGTTTTGTTGCCAGCACAACTCTTAAACACCCTTAAGATAAAGCATTCCTGGTTTTTTCTAGATCAGAGGAGACTTCCAATGTGACACACAAAGCATGCATCTTCAGCCAGTTCTACCATGACACAGGAGCTAAAAAGGGAGGCAAAGCTACAGGGCTAAGAGGGTTGGCGTCCTCCTTGCTGTAAGGAGTACACCCCAGTCTCCACCTGAAAAACGTAGCTTCAAGAGTTTTGCCACTCTGCCTTCATTACTTAACATTGCATATCCTATCCCACCGAAGGCAGTGCAGGGACACTGTCAGTCAGTTACCCAATCAACCAGAAAACAGCCTTCCTGCTAGGCTGACCTGCCAGCAGCAAATGCTCCATGGAGGTTGTCCCAGCAGCAGTCATCTTCCTGTTAGTGGTAGCGATAAGTGCTTGAGCTCAGTTCTGGCTACCAGCCAACCTCCCTGGGTCTCCCCCACACTTTGCCAACACCACTGGGCATAAATCCTCCATGCTTAAACATTGCAGCCAGCAGTCTCTCATCAGGCTTTTATCACGGCCAGTGACCTGGAAATGCAACCCTTCTGCACCCATGCAGAAGAACTACCACAGCACAATGGCATGTGGGTTTCCTTTGGGTCCGCTAGGAAGTTGAATTCCCCCCCTTATTGTATTATTTGGAATAGGAGTATTTGACAAGCATACTGTGAAATATTTTACAGTGTTAGGTCTCTGTGGAATCTGTGGAAGGTTTCTCCCATATGTAGCCAGAAGCCAGATGAAGTTTCAGTATTTAAAAACCACACAAACCCATTCTTGTTGGGTTGCAACAAGAATGAAAACAGGTGAGAGGAAGGAAAGATTAGTTCAGTCACTAGATCTAAGGACCAGAACAGGTTACACACAGGATCAGAAAACTAGATGTGCTCAGCAATCTATCAGCTAAGAAAGCAAACCCTTAAATACAACTTAAATGTATTTAAGTGAAGAGTCTCCCTCTTTCCTTCATCGCACTCCCCAATCCCCAGGCACCCTGCCCCATCTCTCCAGGATGGAGCTCCAGACTCCTCATACCTGCTCACACCACAGCAGAGCTCCCCATATTGCTTTACAATACATGCAGGTTTCAGAGGATTTCCACAATCCTGCCACTTAGTGCCTCAAAAGGGACAATAACACTAACGCTTTTAAGAATTACTTTTTTTTTTTTTTTAAATAAAAAACCCAAACCCTAAACTTTAGAGAAACTGTTCAAATGTCAGCCACAGGAATGGCTTGTTAGACTGAAGAAAATCCATTCAGTTTTCAAGAAAAGCCATTTTTCACTCATGACCAATGTAAGATCAAGATCTACACATGATCCTTTTGTAAGCCTCTGTAGCAACGGTAAGAGCAATAGCTCAGAGTCTCCTGTGGTACTCTGTCCTTCACCAGCACTATCTCCAAGATCAGAGGAAGTTATTAATATAGCTAAATTGGCTGTTACTCTTATTCTGATTTTATTTTCTGAGTGGGCCCTGCGGTGTCCCTTCCCCAGAGCTGTCGCTCAGGAAGTTCACCCCCTGTCTTTCTCACGTTGCGTGTCACCATGACAGCCAGCAGAACAAGCCAGGAAGAGGCTATGAAACCACATGAGAAAACACTAGACAGAGGGCTTCTCCTGGCAAGAAAGAGGTTGTCCTGCTGCAGGTTGATACCTCTCCACCTGATAAAAGAGGCTTTAAGGGGCTACCTCTTGCCAACCACAATCTCCTGGACCAGAGCCTCAGCTGGCTTATACTCAGCTTTAGTGTGAGTCAGTTTTTACAGTTCTCCATCCCTGCAGAAGCGTGGCTTGCATCTTGAGTTACCTGAACCAAAGTTACAAAAAATTCCAGGGAAGAGTTCACTGGCTTATTCCCAAGCTTTTACTGACAGCACTCTTTATTAAGTATCTGAAGCAAGTCTATTAGTTTTGAGATATTTACATGTCAGTAACAAAGACTAAAAGGGGGCTGAGGCCACCCTGGTAAAGAAAGATGGCTGCAGTCTTGATTAACTTTGTTTTAAACCCAAGTTTCTCTTTCCAACAGAAAAAAGTGTATCCATAACCTATGAAAGATAAAAGCTCAATAGACCTATGATTTCCCTAATACACAGGAAAGCAGTTTGCTCTACAGATGTGTCAGTTCAGGGCTCTCCTCCCAGGGAGGATGGGGAGAAAGCCCTTCAGCTCTGGCTTCTTTGCCAACATTGCTATGTAGTGGTGCTTTCTGCAGGACTTGCAGGAGGTGAATGCTTCCCCAGTACATGGACAGAGCTTCTCTCTCACACGAACAGCAGAAAGAGGACAACCTGATGCTTATCATGGTGATGGATGTGAAGGGCTCAGCGGTCACTTCCCATTATCCTCCTCTTTACAGAGCATGCCTGTAAGGGTCAAACCAATTGTTCAGTCTGCTTTTCCTGTTACCAGCATAGCTGGGCTATGGGGGTGGGAGAGGAGGAAATCCCCTCCTGATTTCTCTGCATGGAAACTCCAATAGCCACTGCTGGAGGCCGAAGATGGAGACAGCAGTCTGGGCTCCTCACCCGAGACAGCAGGGCACAGCTTACGCTCTTATTCACACAAGATGTTGTAGAGGAGCCCTGAAGCAAGGGAAGAGCAGACACCTCTAGCAGCAGCTCGAGACCAAAGCTGGGCCATGCCTGTGGCTGGCCCCTCTGCCCCAGGAGGGTTCCAGCAGCCATCGAGCCACAGGCAGAGGGCCACAGCAGCCCTCATCTGCACTTTTCCAGGACACCAGCTCCATTAACTTTTCTCTCTCAAGGGTTCCCTTGACAGGGGTAGAGGAGCACAATCTACTGGGAGGGCAGTGCCTCTGTCCCCTGTGATGTCCAGGCTAGGGTGACGCTAGCTTGATGCATCCCTTGGCATAAGCTGGATTTGCATCTGGCACATGAGCAGAGACTACACATTGTCTTGCTCCAAATTCCTCTAAAGGTCTGGCTGCCATCCACATTGGGCGAGACGGGCACTCATCACCAAGAGAGATAATCTATTCACAGCTTCCCACTGTGTGGACTAGCATCTACAGGAGCTAACGACAAGAGGGAATGGAAAACTGGTCCAGAAAGGAGGGATCAAAACAGAGAAAGCTCTGGAACTTCTGCTCACAGAGATGCAACAAAAGGACACAGAAAAAGTGAAAAGCTACTTAGAAGGCATTTTAAAAAATAAGAAATACAAGTTATGGACTCAAGGCCAGTTATGGAGCTGAAGGTATGTAAACAATGGCGAGCCCAGGGGAAAATGAATTAGCAGGAGAGGACCGCTCTTGAAAGTGTTCCTGTTGCATATCAGCTTGCCTGCCCCAGGGGCGGGCTCAAGAAGCCATGAGACACAACTGCACAGAGTCTCAGAGCACCACACTATCCAAGGTTACTCAAATAAACTTCCCTCTGCTCCACTCAACGTCAAAGCCCAACTTGCAAATCAGACCTAAGAGAAACACAATCAAGTGCTACATTTCAACACTGGGAAATGCTGGGAGAATACAGCCAGACACAATATACTTTCCTCTGGTGGAGAGAAAGAAGCCAAGAAGGATATGCACAAGGCAGGAAGCTCAACTCATAAGGCCTAAGGGATGAGGAAGCTGTGGGATGCATTTCTAACAGCATTTGCTCCTGCAGGGGAAAGTATTTGCTCCTGAGAACCCATTAACCATGCAACCCTGTTGCACAGGGTTCACTTCAGCCCAAGCACGCTTGATTAAAAACTGACAAGCACCCAAACCAATACAAAACCACGATGAAAGCTTTTAGAGAGCCCTCATGCCTAGCAGCTCTTACCAACTGGAAGAAACTATTTCCTTTAGGAAAGGAAAATGCATCTCCTTTTTCTACTTCTCTTTTTCCACCAAGTGCCTCTGTGCTTCTGGGATTTATTTAAACAGCTAATGTAAATACCAGCTCAGCCAGGCCTCAATCCAAAGCCTGTTAAAGTCAGTTGAAAGTCTCCTGCTGGCCGCAGAGCAGCTTTGGACCACACACCAGAACCAGTAATATTGTCACAGAGGTGATACTGCTGCAGATCCTTCAACACCCAAAGCAGGTCAGGGCTCTGCAGTGCCAGTCTCCATACAGATGGGCTCTCCTCAGCCCGAATAACTAATAGGTTGTATGGAAACAGGGAATAAAAATACAGCTTGAGCCTTACCATGCTCTGTGACCTGCTTACCTTCTGCCTGTATTCTCAGCTGTTAATCTTGCTGTAATTGGGATTCAAGCTGTCCTTGCTACGCTAGAGAAAAGCCAAACCTGAGATAACTGGAACAGCGAATGCTGTAAAGTCACATATGGCACAATGTACCCCTGCAGTGGGACCAACAAGAATGCCAGATGTCCTCAGTCTTGCCTTTTTGAGAGGTCCATCTAGGGCTTGTGCTTAGTCAAGACTCGTAGACAATGCAGACAGGAAGCACGCACAGCCACAGCTACAGTGTAAAGACTCAAAACCAGATCAGAGAGAGGAAGAAAGCCACGTGAAAGATTATGGAGAAAACCTCTCCAGCA
Organism: Dromas ardeola; assembly: GCA_013398915.1. Taxonomy (NCBI): domain Eukaryota; kingdom Metazoa; phylum Chordata; class Aves; order Charadriiformes; family Dromadidae; genus Dromas; species Dromas ardeola. Next base: position 66,958 of record VYZM01005357.1, read on the forward strand.
AGATAGGGTCAAAATCTCTCACTCCCCTGGCTGGAAAGGTATTGTGAGTGACTAATGGGGCTCCCCAGACTGTCTAGGTAACTGCAGTGTCAGGCTGTAGCTGTTCTCTTAATAAACTGGACAGTGAAAAACAGGCTGAGATGCTTTAGTTGTTGATAATTGGCACAAAAACCTCAGACTGCACTTGAGTCTCTGGTTTCCTTTGCTCAATAAGAGCCTCTTTCCTCTGAACTATGAAAAAAATTAGGAATGAATGTCTGGCTGCTACAGTCAACTCTGATTTGCTGGATTTAGGATTAAATGCCAAGTCTTGAGACTGTGTTTGGGATCCAGGAATGTTAAAAATCAGCAAACTCCTCCCCCACTACCACTCAGCAGCATTGTAGCAAGAAAAATTACAATAACAAATTGATAAAACCAATTGAATACACAACCCTAGCTTCATGCTCATGGGCTATCCTGTTAGTTCCTCTGATGCAGAAACGAGAAAGAAGGAAAAACGGAGCATACAGAGCACCAGGAAGGTTTGAACCCACCCCCTGTGCAGCCAGCCAACTGCCAGCCATTTATGCAGCAAGGTGTCCCCAGATGAGGGGCAGCACTAGCAACAGAGCCTGAGCCTGGGCTTCTACTATGTTCCCAAAGTCTCTAGCATTGCCAGCCTCAAAGGGATGAGTCCACATCCCATTCTTATTATCCTGAAAACCCCCAGTTTAGAACAAAGAGTTACAATTTCTAGCTTTACTTTCAACAAAAGCATTTTAAACCATGCATTTTTCACTTTGACTCCTGAGCTAAGAAGTTGAAGAACACCAAAAATTGCATTTTTCAATCATAGAATTGTCCAGGTTGGAAGGGACCTTTAAGATCATCGAGTCCAATCATTAACCTAACACCGCCAAAACCACCACCAAAACATGTCCCGCAGCACCACGTCTCCTGGCTTTTAAATACCTCCAGGGATGAGGACTCCACCAGTTCTCTGGACAGCCTTCTCCATTGCTTGACAACTCTTTCGGTGAAGAAATTTTTACTAATACCCATCCTAAACCTCCCCTGGTGCAACTTGAGGCCGTTTCCTCTTGTCCTATCGCCTGTTACCTGGGAGAATAGACTGACACACCCCTCCTTTCAGGGAGTTGTAGGGAGCAAGAAGGGCTCCCCTCAGCCTCCTTTTCTCCAGGCTAAACAACCCCAGCTCCCTCAGCCGCTCCTCACAAGACTTGTGCTCCAGACCCCTCACCAGCTCCATTGCCCTTCTCTGGACACACTCCAGCCCCTCAATATCTTTCCTGGAGTGAGGGGCCCAAAACTGAACACAGCACTCAAGCTGGGGCCTCAACAGTGCTAAATACGGGGGGTACAATCACTGCCCTAGTCCTGCTGGCCACACTATTGCTGATACAGGCCAGGATGATGTTGGTCGTCTTGGCTGCCTGGGCACACTGCTGGCTCATATTCAGGTGGCTGTCGACCAACACCCCCAGGTCCTTTTCCACCAGGCAGCTCTCCAGTCACTCTTCCTGAAGTTTGTAACGCTGCATGGGGTTTTTGTGACCCAAGTGCAGGACCTGGCACTTGCCTTGTTGAACTTCATACCATTGGCCTCAGACCATCGGTCTGGATCCTGCTGTAAAGCCTTCCTACCCTCAAGGAGATCAACACTCCCACCTAACTTGGTGCCCTCTGCAAACTTACTGAGGGTGCACTCGATCCCCTCGTCCAGGTCATTGATAAAGACAGTCAACAGAACCGGCCCCAGTACTGAGCCCTGGGGAACACCGCTTGTGACCAGCCCCAAACTGGATTGAACTCCATTCACCACAACTCTTTGGGCCCGGCCATACAGACAGTTTTTTACCCAGCGAAGAGTACTCCCATCCAAGCCACAGGCAGCCAGCTTCTCCAGGAGAATGCTGTGGGAAACGGTGTCAAAAGCTTTACTGAAGTCCAGGTAAACAACATCCACAGCCTTTCCCTCATCCACTAAGTGGGTCATCGTGTCATAGAAGGAGATCAGGTTTGTCAAGCAGGACCTGCCCTTCATGAACCCATGCTGACTGGGCCTGATCACCTGGTTGTCCTGCATGTGCCGGATAATGGGACTCAGGATGATCTGTTCCATGACCTTCCCAGGCACCACGGGTGGATCTGACAATATACATTGGCGAGAGCAGGACTGCCAGAAGCCAGCAGGGCTTTGCCCCCAGCGTCATATTTATGCAGCGTAGCAGCACACACAGCCTGCTCCACCTACAGCCATCCGCCTTTCTGGCTTAATTCCCTGTGTCACTTCAGCTTTGGAGGCAGGCCAGTTCTGCTGTAGTCAGCTATAGTCATCTAAGAAGATAACCTACTTACCTGCAATGCAAATACCTGAGTCTGCAAACTTGACCTTTGTCTTTCTGCAAGAAAAGATCATCACTAAGTGACAAGACAGGGCACCTGCACTTTGAACACAGCCACACTCAGACATTCCTGCCGTACTTGCCCAGCTCTTGCCTTCTGAGCCCATATGGCCTCCCAAGCCAGCACAGTGCAAAGGCAATCTGCATTCCAGACATGCTCTGAAAGGATCCCGAGGGCTGCAGTACTAGCTACAGAATCCAATTACATCCATTTTTTATGGCACAGCTTCAGTTTCACTGATCCGGGGAATAAATCTGCCCTACTAGCCCTGCTGGGTGCCGTGCTTTTGCAGTGCCTCTCAGAGATCTATTTTGTCACCTGTCATGATTCTGGAGAGGATCTGTGCTTTCCAGCACAACACACTTCAGATCTGAAGTCCAGGATGTCAGTGGTTCCCATGCAGTGCATATGCATAAAGATGCACAGCTGATTATGAAGATAAAAATCTTTTGAGTGAGAAAGCCTAATTGAAAGTACAACAGAAACATGGACTTCTAGCCTGTACCAGCTGCCTCCTGTGACACTTCCCATGTCAATGTCACTGGATCCAGTGTCTTCACATTACTATGCTGTTAGCAAGTAACCATCTTTGGGGGTTTTTTCAGTGTTTTGGTTTGGGTTTTTGTTTGTTTGTTTCATTTTTGTTTCCAGTCTCTAACATCTACTATCCCTTCCATAAACAACACAATGAAACACTGCAGAAAACCTACCACCACGTCAGGACTTGTCTGACACAAATCTCCAAGTAAATTATTTCTCTTCCCTTGATTTCCCCAGACTGCATTCCCAATCACAGTCAGGGACTGTTCTAAGGGGGCTGAAGTTCCCTCGCAGGAACGCAGCACAAAACGTACCTTTGCTTTTGACAATCATCTCTGGAACCAGTCAAACAGAAGCAGAAGAACATTCACGTCTAAGCAGTAAGAAAGCTGCTTACTTACAAGCACCTGCTTGTCTGGAACAGCTAGCCTCGAGGACCGAGGCTCCTGCCTCTCTGAGTGTGAGAATGGAGAAGGAGCAACTGCAAGAGGCAGGTTCCACTGCAGTTCTGGCTATTGCTGGGGAAAATGAAGCCAGAAAGAGAGGAACTCCCTTATGATGAGTTGGTTCTGGCTCAGCAGTGTGAGCTGGAACAAGGGAGACTCCCATGTAATGAATCTTCTCCAGTTGCCAATGGTGAGCAAAGGAGCTTGGAATGAGCGACCTCCCTGTGCAATGAGGTAACACTACCTCCTAACGAGGAAGGGCAGGAGATGCCTTCTAGAATGAGCGAGAACCTGCCAGGAGGATATAATAAAACAGAGCTTTTCCCTGCCAGAACAACAGAGCATAGAGGAGCTCTCATTAAATCATTAAAGCAGTGTGCAGCACCAAACTGCCCACAGCCCTTTCAGAAACCATGCTCCACCTTGCAGGCCATCCCAGAAACAAGCCTTCTCTGAGAGAGGTGGCTCCATCCTGTTCGTTTCCGCCCAGCCCTGTCTGCATATCTGTCAGGGCACAATACCTGCAGTGAAAATCTGCGCAGCTACTGCCAGGAAGGCGTCTGTCACCACTGTCTCCGAGTGCAGCGAGATGTTCAATTGGCGGGCGATATTCCGGTAGACGTTGGGACGAATGTATTCCAGCTCATCCCCTGGAAACAAAAGTCTGGAGTCAGCACGCAGAACACCAAGTCCTGCTCTCACGATGTAGGAATTACAGCTGGGGCCACCCCACATATTCCTCCAGCTGAAGTGACTTAACCCCAGCTCTACCTTATTTTAGATAAGCAGCAGAGCGCTTAGGCTCATTTAGATGCAAATCCCTGCCACCTGCACCTTGCTTTCCTAAGAAACCCTGTGCCTGGGACTTCTAAAGTGAGCAGGGACAGGCAGTGGCCTTGTACCAGTGGTGTGGCTGCAGTAGTCTCCAATATAAGCGATGTTCCCAGGCTGGATGCCTTCCTTTCCTCCAACGCAGCAGACTGGCCTCAGATAAACAAAGACATCTCATCTTTCTTCAGAAGCAAAAAGGAAGCGTGTACATCTACATAAGCTTTTGAGAGATACGCCCTTTCTCAACACCCTATGAGACAAAGCCTCAAGATGAGAGCGACTCAAGAATGTTGGAGGCTGATGAAAGCCAAGGATCTACCCAGAGCTGCACAACATTGAGCAAAGTAACTATCAGCTCAGCTATTTTACACTCATACAGTGACAATCTGGAGTTCTTTCTCTCCTCCAAATGGTTAAAGAGATGTTCATTTGCCTGGCTGACTCCTCAGCAACAATGTTCTCGGTACACACACACACACACATGCTGTAACCTCCAGGTTGTTTTCTCCCCAGCTGGGATATTGTTGGAGGTGTTAAGCTAGCTTGAAGACCAAGATGGAAATACCAAGGATATGCAGAGAATCTCCTCCCACTGGTTTGTGCTATGGACCTCAGGCAACAACAGTAAAGCTCTTCCTCTATAGAAAAAAAAAATATTTTTGAGCAGTCAAATTACAAAGCCCGGTTTCCAACGGATTTATCTCTCTATAGGGGTTTACAGATACTTAGTGAGGGTTGCACAGCTGCTGCAGGAGCATTACACAACACAAACACTGCTGGGTACCAATGCCCTTTGTGCACGGAGAATCCTATTTGGTTTAGATTTACGACACCCTGCTCTGTGTCCTTCTCCTGCACAAGGGTGCTCTGGAGCACCCAGGGGAAGAGGACAGCTGTCACAGCAGCTTTACACCCCACTGCAAGACCCAGATGACTTGCCCTAGTCAGAGGGCAACTGGTCCTCCTGAAAATTTTGTTTAGATTGGGACTGAAAAAGAAGATGACATCCCAGTCAGGAGCTTGTCATAGACTCGTTAGCTATTGGACCTCAGTTCATCTAACTGGCACTCAGCACAGCACGGGCAAAGCCCAGCTCTACAGAATTTGACAGACGAGCTCTCCAGGCCCTTTGTGTATGTGGGATTGTCCCACACAATCTGATGGCAAGAGGAAACCCTGCCAACACATGGTCAGCCCTGATAAGGGGAAACATTACTTGCGCTACTTAACAGCTGTTTTCTCCATGCAGGGAGCGCACAGGCTTCCCCGTAAATGTGAGGAAACGGGGATAGCCCTGCCCGTGGTTAGCTGAGAGGGAGGCATGGGAGGCTGGGATCAGCACTTGGTAGCCTGCCATTGTTACAGCTTTCAACAAGCAGTGCCTGGAGGCCCCAGATGAAATCAGGTTTTGGTTGGAGGCACACACGCTGGTAAAGCGCACCCTGCCCTGCAGCAATGCACAGGGCAGACAAGTGCAGCAGAGGAAGAAAAGCACAGGAAAGTATCCCAGGCTCACAGACTCCCTGCCCCAGTAGCCCCAGGACCTCTCCAGCAGTACGTTACATCGGTGGCAGTCTTCAGTGTCCATGTTCAGATGCCCAGCTGCGCATCTAGCAACATTTAGAGCAATTTCCTCCTCCTTCCTCCAGTAATCACAGAGGAACAAGTAGGGCAGTGGTGACTGTTCCCACATGCAGAAGCTCAGTGCAGAGGTGAAATGGCACTTGCCTGGGCCTTCACCAGGGAAGAGACAAGTTCAGATAAACCAGACCTCTGACACATATGGCAGGTTGGCCTGGGGTGTCTCATTTGGCCATACCATTAGATTTTACCACCTCTGACTCGTTAATTGCATTAATTAGCTGCTAAGCCTCACTGAGCTAATGGGCTCTCGCTCCCCAAGACTTTGCAGCTGCACCGCCTGTGCCCAACACCTCTGCTAGCCCATCAGACTCTCTACTGCCTCAGCATGTGCAAAAGCGCAAGGAAATACTCTGACATCTCATCTCCACAGGCTTCTCCATAATATCATGGAGAAGAAAAACTGGTTTGGCTTGTTGCACTGCTTAGTAAGCAGCTAAGGACTACTGTTCCTGGCAGGTGGCTGGATACCACTCAGCCTTGTACTGACTTATTGACGAAAAGGGGAAAAGAAAGGGACAGGCCATGTGGCAGGCAGCATTTCTGAACAAACAGTTCAGAAACAACTCTTCATCCTAATAAGGAGGACTGCTCACTCTTCTTGTTGCATGGGTACCACATGGCTGTCTCCAAACAGATTTGCTCAGAGAACGTGCCAAGTTCCTGCAACTATCACCCAAATCTTTCCATCTGGACAGGAATAAGTAACAGGAGCGTCATCCAGGAGACGCCTTCAGATCCATTCTGCCACCTGTTTGCCCTTTAACATGCTCCTGACCACCCACAGAAGATCTGGTTGAAAGCAAACAAATCTCAACCCGCAACCCAGGCAGAAAAGAAATGGAGGATAAAAAGGCAGTGAGACTGAGAGAAGAACAAAAAAACCCCAAAGATCAAATAACCACTGAAAACAAAAATAGAAGTAAAGTCAGCATAGGAGAGAAAAAGTGAAAAAGAATTAATGAAGAAAAAAAAAAGGCCAGTCAAAAGAAAAACAGTTATGCCTTAAAAAGAAATTTGGGATAATATCAAACAGAAGTAGAAAGAAAGGGGAGAATGTAGGGAGACCAGCCTGGTCCCGAGTTTGCTAGGCCTAGCTAAAGGTTACTTCACCTGACTTATTTGAACTTTGGTATAATTAAGTCAGATGCAAATGTTAGTGGTAGTTTCCAAGCCAGATGTGAACTAATATACCAGCCTGCAGGCAAAGAGGAATGTTGGAAGCAACTTCCAAGAATGAGGGTGTTGAGATCCCAAAAGACAAAAATAGCTTGACTTGAGCATGCAGGAGGCTAAAACCTAAAGCAAAAGGCCAGGCAACTGACAGCATTTAGAGCATGCTCCTGGTACAAGCACGACTGCAGTGCATATCTTCGTGTAGCAGCCTACAGGCATAACCTTCAAATTGCGCTCCCTGTGACCCCAGCAGTCACCTGGCCATGGGGGAGGCTGGCTGGTTTGGGCACTGAATGGCAGTGCCCAACAGCCAGGCAACAGCAGCCAACTCCTCCTTGCTCCAACAAAAAGCAAGAAAACCCATGTCTAGCTGAATGATTAAGGTAGGCAAAGGAAAAATCAATCACGCTGTCATTGAAAACAGCTTTTATAAAATCTCCAACACACGTGGTCTAAGCAACTACCCCTCAGATTAAATGTCCTTGCAGATGGGCAAGTAACTGATGTAAGATCTAGACCCAAGTCTAGATGTAGCAGTACTCTACCAGATGCCAGCTTGGGTTGCATCATGGCAGCCAAGTCACCTGCATCTGGAGAAAACACTGCAAGACCCGCTAAAATGCCAAGCTGAGAAAGACTACTGAAACTTCTGTGAAAACTGTTACACAGCTGGGGTCTTATGCAGATAAAATTAGTTTGCTGTTGGGCTTTCTTGGACCATGTCATACTTTTAAGTAGCAAGTCCTCAGAAAAAAAGGAGTTCTGCAGAAAAATTGTGCTGAGCAGTGCTCCAAGGGACTGATGCAATGCAAGTAAAGGAGCTGTTTAGGGAAGATCAACAAAAACAAAACTAAATGCCCAAAAGCAGAGAAGAAAAACCTCTATATCATCACATGAAAAGTACTTGGCACTCCTAAGTTGGCACTCATAAGTTCCAGAAACCTTAGTCTGGTCTGAATTGCTCCATATAGTTTCAGTTCCCGCTCATACCTGCAGGGACTTACCTAGTCGCAGCAGTATGGTGGACACCTCGGCCAGCTTACCGCCAGGCATTGGTACATTGTACTCAGGTTTGCTCCAGCTGACACCTGCTCGAATTAGCCTTGAATTTATGTAGTCTCTGCAGAGAGCCTTGGCTTGGGACACAAGTTCCTTGTCAGTGGGAGACCTGTCAAAAACCTCCATCACCTCTGCAGCAAAGACTGAGGAACGCCGTAGCACTTCCATCCTTGCCTGCTGAACTGACACCTCAGCATACACAGCTGACCAGGTGCCTTAGATGAGAATCTGCAGGAGCTGTGTAGTAATCCTCTGGTCTCTTGGTTTGTCAGAGCTCCCAGCAGTTACTCTCAAAAGGCCAGTTTTTCATTTTATCTGGTGAATAAAAGCAACTGTAAGTCATCTAGGATTGCAAAGATGCAAATCAGAAGCCCGAGTATTATAACTTACAGTTACGCTAAAGTCAGTAGTATCATATTTACAAAACATTTCTCTTGGTGCATTTACAGACAAGGGACAAAGCCTTCCACCTTTCAGCCACTATGATTTTCACTGGCAGCATTACTCAAAGACGGGCTGTAGTTTTGAACTATCAAGGTGTTTCCTCTTTTCCAGTTCAGATTCAGCAGTCCCAGAATTACCCTTCAGAGACACTAGATGGTCAGAGCATGGAAACAATTCATAGAATGCGTAGACAATCTCAGCTTGTTTCAATTAAACTGGAAAAAAAAAAAACTAAATCCCAAATACCAGCTAATCCCAAATACCAGTAACCTCAACCAGATGTCAACAGATATTCCAGCTCAGTAGGTCGTGGATCTTTCTGAAGAAATGGCACTATTGCAAGAACAGGGATACAAGAGCATTTGAAGTGTCTCACTGGAGACAGTTTACCACATTCTCAGTTTAGGTTTTGTTCTGCCACTCTTTTTCTTTCCTTTTTTTTTTTTCCTCCAAAGCAACATGCATGCTACTTCTCAAAAACCTTTAGCAATATCAGAGCAAAACAGAAAACCAGATTTTAAAAAAGTTTTCAGGTGTGAATGCCTAAAGATAAAATTCAAAATTTCTTCAGACACACCTGAAGTCATCTGTTGATCTTTTTAACGCAGCACTGCTTTTGAAGTCAGTCAGACCAAAGTCTTTATTCGGATGTTAGTCCCCAGTTTTAGACATCTACTACAATAATGACTTTCAAATTAAATAAAACCAGTTATTTTTTGTTTTCCCAATGAAAAATATATTTACCTCTCATGTTGCACTTTTTCCCCCTCAATGATTTCTTTTTGGATTTGGTTTCATGTTTCTTTGGAAGCTCTGCATCAGTGAACACCTGGTTTAGGATTCATAGGATACTGTCACACTTCTCCTCTGGAGAGCACCAGCCTGCTCTGCCGTGCTCCCCGTAGGGCTCACGCCAGTGCCTCCTTCCCCAGCTCTGTCAGCTTCGCATCCCGGCTGCACTCCACCGGGATCCTCGGGGCTTGTCTGCTGCTTTTAAAGGACCCAGGCAGCAGAGGAAAGCTTCTAGCTTTAGCCTTGTAAGGAAGATGAAATAACCGGGAGGTGGGGTTGCTACAGCCAGAGAGCAACGATTTCTCCTCCCCTTTCTTCCCTCTTAAGGACGTTCTCTGTTGTTCTACTGCCAGCGCCCAGGGCTTCCTTCAAGGACTCGACTTCGGGGTGAGGGTAGGAGCACAATTTCTGGAGCAGGTTACCCCATGTATCGGCCAGCGACGAATCCACTGCTGAAACAGGAATAGCTCTTGGTGAATTCCTGTGGCGGCTTTTGCAGAGTTGATGCTGGCCAGTCATTTTCATATAGTAGCCAAGTTGGGGAAGTGCACGTTGTCATACTTCAGCAGTGGGCTAGTCATATCAGTTCAATCTGAAACGATGGAGGTGATTAACAAAGACAGGTCCAGTCTGGGGCAAAAGCAAGTGGTGCTTGCAGTTCCCCAAACTATGAGTACCCTGGTTAAAAAAAATAAAAAAAAATTAAAAATGAAGTGGGTTTGCTGATAGGAAATCGTTTGTCCAGAATGAAGTGTTCTGCAGGAATATGTCCATTTCATCTCAGTGTGTTAAGAAAACTAACATACAAAGTTTAAGGAAAACATTTCAATTAGTTCCAACATACTTAGAAATTAATTTCAACATCAACTTCTTGTTGCAATGTTATCGTATTGATGCCACAATGCTCAACTTTTTGTGTGTGTGTGTTTGAGAGATACCATTTCAACTCAACAGATCACATACAAATGTTGGCTTTTTGTGTTATGGTTTGAAACAAAAGAGGTTTTAGAAATAGAAGTTTCCTACCAGAAATTCTACCAGCCCAAACTCAAATTCTCCCCAACAAATAACAATCTATAGATTAACGGTTGTGAACGTGGCATGTTCAAAATACAGCCTTTCCAAAAGGAGGTCACAAGCAAGAGGTTGCCATTTCTTGCTTGTCACCTTTGAGAAAGGACAGAGCCAAGTACACCTCTCCAAAGTGTTGATCACAAAAAAAAAAAAAACCCAGCACAACCTGTACCACTGCTGGTTTCAAAATTGAGGGATAAAAAAGAACAAACGAACTGCATGAAAAAGCCTTATTATATGACGCATCAAATACTCTGGCCAGCATCCAACACACAATTCACACACAGGCTTAACACAGAGCACACATTTTGGTCTGCCATTAACTGATTGCTGGAGACTGCTTTGCTGCGTTGGGAACGGGGCTGCGGTAAAGCCTGTCCTCCCTCCGGCAACAGATCCTTGTTCTGACCTGGCTTCTTCTGGGAACGGAGCAGGGTTAAGGAGAGGTACTTATATGTAGCAGTCGTCAGTTGGGGACCCTTGGCTTAGCCCGATATGGTCATGTTAAGATGGCAATAGTAACAGTACACCTCCAGCGCCAGAAGTATTTGCTCAAAGATTGTCTCTGAAATTTAGTTTTATCCACTAGCTTTCCTCAAAATTAGATATACTCACTATAGACAGAGGCCCATTCTCTAATCAAGACTCCAGAAATCCTGTGCCACTGCCCACCCCGTAACCCACACCTTCTCCGCAGAGTGCTCCTGATCGTCTCTTGGAAAAATCATATTTTTGCCTTTGCAACTCTGATGGCTGAAAAATAATTAAAAATTATGTTTTAGCTTCCTGCAGCAGCCAACAGCTTGAAACAGTAGTCCTATTTAAACCGTGCCTATTGAGTAGAGCTCTGAAACAAAGACGAGTGCTTAAATATCAGTATTGATTAACTAATGATAACATTGCCCAGAATTCTGGCAGATATGCAAGTGCCACAGTGCTTCCCAGCCCTCCACGCGTGCCAAACCCATCCCATGTGTTCCCTGCCCAACTGTCACAGCATGCAGCACCCCCTCAACTTCCACCCTGCAGCAAAGACACAAAACCTAGAAGGATGAAGGCTGTGTATAATAAACCAAACTTTGTATAAAAACCTCAAACAACAGTGCACCGTATTCTACCTATATTATTTCCATACTAAAAATACAGCTTCACACTGAAAGATACCTCTATAAGTAAAAATAGATGAAACCACAGTATACAGTGCTCAACTGGACACAAAAGAACAGGGTGTTATAATACAAGGAGCTGCCAGTGTAATATGAGCCCCTTTTTCCATAGTATGTTTAGGCTACAACACTTAGAGGCTAGACCTATACTGGAAAAACCCTTGTGACAAAGGAGTATCAGGAAACAGTGCAGAAACAGCTTCTATCACCCAAAACCACTGTTCCCAGTGTAGGTATTACTGGCATGAGAGTGTTCTGGCTGAAACAACAGGCTCCACACCACAGCTCCTGCCTAGCTCCGATGGAGTGACCAAAAGAGCTTGGAGTATTCATTTAGTAAAACCAGGGGACTGCAGAGATATGACTACATTTTATAAGTACATCAAGTGGAAGCAAACCCTGGAGAAACCACATCAGTGAGAACACAGCAATAGTCTAAATGTGGACAGCTTATGCTCAATATTAAATAGTTTAACCACTAGAGAAGTAAGTCTCTGGAAGGGCCTTTTAACAGTTGCAGTGGAAGCAAAAAAGCTAACTGTGAGCACACTAAGCTTATGAAAGGCTCTGCATGATACAGTTTCCTGCAACAGCACAAGAATAAACCTGAGCACCCTAAGGAGGTCATTTCCAGCCTTGTGTTCACACGGCCCGGTTTCTATCTGAGGTATCGTTTTGTTTCACCTCACAGTGCCAATCCCAGCCATTTCACACAGCCTACAACAACTTCAGCAGAAACTACATACTCAACACATAGATCCAATGTTCTAAAACACCTATGGAGTAGGGACTTAAAGAAGCAGAGGGATGCTAGAGACACACAGTTAATAGCCAGAGAGCCTGGGAACCAACGCCGCTAGCCCCTGCCTGCTGCAAGAGGTTTCCCTTCAGAGGGAAGATGCTCTGGCAAAACACTGGCACTGTAACCAGACCAAAGCCTTCTACCAAATCATTCCTGAACCTTCTTCTGCATTATCTCACCCAGTATTAACATAGCGTCTTCTCCCCACTGCCTATTCCCTTCTGATTTTTGCAGCAATACTTCAATTCTGTGTTTGTGAAGTTATCACTTACCAGCACAAAAACACCTACTATGTCAGGCTTTATGTTGTGAAGCCATACAGGAGGAACAGGGAGGCCAGAAGAAACACTTCTTTTTATACAGAAATATTTTGCCAGCTGCAACAGGAAAACAATACATGGAAGTAGCAGCTTAATGAGTCCCAAGCAAAACACGAGGCTTTTTGAAACTTTCTCTCATTTCTGAAGGGCTTGATTCAAAGCCTCCTGAAAACCAAGCAGTTATTTGTATTACTTGCATGATGGGATCACCCTGAAGCACCTTTTCTGGAGCAGGATTTTGCAGTGCCAAGTGTCACGTGCCAGACCAAAGGGGATGTGACACAGTGAACTTATCTTCCACAGCCTTTAGACAGTTCTCTTTCACAAGGATATGGGTCTAGTGACTTAAACACATCAATGTTAGCATCCAATCCATTACTCAGGTTTCTGACATAGATTAGCACTCATACCCAATGTTTTCTTCTCTTAACTCACTGCCACGCTCACTACCACTGTAGACACAACTTCCTTGTTATACATATGTTTTGACAAAGGCAGAACAGATATGGTGTACTCCAGAACTGATGTACAAACACAGTGAAGAGGGAACTGTAGCATGAATTTAATGTTAGCAAGTTGTGCTATGAGTTGAATCACAGAACATCTCTACTTGTATTCCTGAATCTTATTCTGGAAATGTTGTCTGAGAAGCACTTAACTAACCATTGCTACTCAGGTATCAAGCCAGCAGCTGCCCACTGTAAAACAGCAGCTCCTAGCTAAATCTAGGACTTTGATGAGGCTGCATCATCAGGTTAAGAGCCTAACTGAATAGATATAACTGGTTTGGTTGTTTCCTATCCTTTAATTTGCTTTAAAATGACACATTTTACTGAACAGATCATCTCATAAGCCAAGAAGGCAGCAGACACAAAGAAGAAATAAGTTTTAAGTTGTTCAACAGCTATAGCTTTGTTTTGAAACACAAATAAAATATTTACATACCATACCACCGAAACAGAAAAGGCAGAAAGCACTAATGAGGTCACTATCCCCAAGAGAGTAAAGAGGACTCTTCTCTTTCAAGCTCGACCACACAAAGGCAGAGGATGAGCCTTTGTCTCATTCTAGCAATTGATCACCCACAATGTTTGGGAATCAGTTCATGCTTACACAGGATACGCGCACATGGACAGGTGAAGACAGGCAGGTGCCTCTGCCTGCAATGATCCTGAAATCTCAAGAGGCTGAAGGGGGTGCAGGCACTTCTGCACTGGCTCAGCAGCATTTATGAGCTCTGACACATTTATCTGCTGCTTTGAGACACGTGTTGGTGCACGGACATGTCCTACACAGTCAAATGGATTGCTGGATCTGATAACCACAAGGCAGGACTCTTTACCCTGCACGCATCTTCATGTCGTAAAACATGCTTCAAGGGATTTAGGCTCAAATTTTACAGAATGTATCCATACTTTTAATTAAACCCTTACTGACTTTCAGAAAGGCTCTTCGGGCTCTTCAGTCTTAGCCTTAGGCAACTGAGGCTAAGTTGTTTTTTCAAAAGCAACTATGCTTTTGAAAAAAATCTGTCTTTTCAAGTTGTCAGACAAGGAGGGCAGGCCAATGTCTCTAGTCTGCCCAGATCAAATTCAGAGTGCATGATTTCTTCATACGCAGCTGATTTTACTATACAGCACTTTGGCCATTGGGATGCTGTTCCACCCTGATTGCCAGCAAAGCATTTCTACACACACAATACACCTCAAGACTTTGTGGAACTCCATGTTGAGAAAAATTTTCTTCAAGACAAGGTTTACTCCTTTTACTCGGTGGGGCAGTATAGGGCTGTTTTTTTCAGCAGCAGGGTCAGCTAAAGCAACCTTCACATCCAGCTGCGCATACCCATTCCCAAAATTGTCCTTCCTAATTGCACTGCTATAATTTTGTGCTTGCTGGCACAGTGGACTGGTTCAGGGAGCTGGCTGGTTCTTTTTCATCCAGATGTGATAAACCTTCCATACAAAGCATATCTGCAGACAGAGTTGTATGAGTACAACCAAGGTAGCTACAAGCAGAAGCAAACAATTTCAGCTTTGCCATCAAGACAAGTGTCCATGAAACTATATCACTAGCATTGTTTCCGCATATAAAAACGCAGCTGTGGTGATCTGGAGCTTCCTAGTCTACCATAAAAGATGGAGAAATGCTGACAGAAGGTAATCAACAGATCCTTCCGTGACAGCAATGATTAGTCAGCGTGTCTGGGTTTCCCAGCACTTTTAAGATGACAGCTCTCATGGCTTCTGGTGGAAAGGGAAAGGGACAACTTTTTGTTATCTGACATTGAGATATCCAAATCAGGCATGTACATTAACCAGGACAAAAGCAATTCCTTCCTTCTGGCTGGAACACGAGCTTGATCAATATGTGTCCAAAGCAGGGTTAACTTATATTTGTTGACTTTGAATTCCATCATCTCCCTTACTTTGACTGGAAACCTTTGAGCCAGAGCGTTTACATGACCCTGAAAGGCAGCTGGGTGCAATAGCTGCTCTAAGTGTTTGGGATGAGGTGATACATACGCCCACCCCTGCTCAGGGATGAAGGAAAACCCCACCATCATCATCAGTCGTCCCTTCCTAGGCTCCACAGCACATCCTGGTTATTTTTCGGGGCCCTCATGAAAGATCTGCTACAGGTCTTGGACCATCAGTTCAGCAAGAGCCAGGAAGATCTTAATGCTCTGCTTCTTGCCCAGCCTTCACATCTCCTCCAGTGCATCAGACTCTAGCACTGGGCATTGGCATGACAACAGCAAACATCTGTCCAGATGTGAAAAGACATTGAAAAGATGTTCAGGGTGGACCCACTTCAGTCAATTTTAATCATATTTAAGAATCAGCAAGCAGGAAATCTTGTTTGAGGTCACTGATTTTAATCTGGGTTTATATTGGTTTCTAAGAGAGGGTGAGTCTCAGACTTGCAAGAATTAAGACCTGTTTATTTGCATCTGAACACAGGTCAACACTATGGATATTTTTCCCCAGCTATAAAGGAGTAACGTGATGTGTATTTAAGTAATTATACAGCTGATACAAATCAGAAATCTGAATGTGTCTGCAGTGTTTTCTACTTAGTCGGCTATTTTTACTTCATGTTGCTAGTGTATGCCCCCTTGAACATTCATACAAATGCAATTAAAAAAACATAGAAATAAAATTATGTCTTTATGTGCTAAATCAAACTAGCAAACATGAAGTTGAAAAGTTTTTAAGAATGCAGAAAAGCAACCGAGACAAAAAAAAACCACAACAACACAGTACACTTCTTACTTAACTACTGAACTGAGTCAACTGTTGAAATGAATAAGCAGCTTGAGACCAATAGCCTTTTCCGGGGATGAAGTCAAAACTTCAGAGAAGTTGCAGTCTCAGAGAAGTCTTTTTTATTGAGCTAATTCAGCTTGTAATTTGATTAGGAGGAGCCACAGAGGTAGGGAAAATAAAATAAAAAAAAAAAAATCTACTCCACATTGGGCAAGACTAAATACTTTTCACAAAAAGCCTGAAGAACAACTTCAACGCAAGCAATGCTGATTGCTTGTATTTTGCAAGACACTCACACATCACTCTGCTGTGCTTTATATCACTTCAGAATTTCAACAGATGCTTATAGCTCTAATATTTTTGTTTTACAGCAAAGAAAAGGCTTAAATTGGACTCAATGATCTTAAGGGTCTTTTCCAAACTAAACGATTCTATGAAACATTTACGTACCTAAATGAATAAACTCTAAATGAAAATTTGCACTAAAAGTTCCCTTTAACTTTCTAGAAATTTCACCTGAGGAAAGTGCTCGTGAACTGTCAATAAGAGCGTAGTATCCCACAGCTCACACAGGGAAGAAACACCAGCAATACGCTAGACTGCTTAAATCTGAAGTCACTCAGCAGGAAGAAGAAATCAGTGAAACTAGAATTAGGGGAATTGTTTTCAAAGAATAAAGGGGAAATACCTCTCTTCCCAGAACTGTAGTTTTATGTATCTCATTCAAGTGACTAGTTTCAGCTGAAGTGCGCAGTTACTTTGGTAATTGTAAGTGAAAGGCTAGTGGTTGTAAGGGAGGGAGTCAGTGATGTTTAGCATCGTTCTGTGTGGCAAAGACAGTGAGAAATAACACATACAGAATCAGATCACACATTTAAGAGCAGCTGCATTGGATAGGAGCAAGCAATGTGAGAAACCCTCCCAGGCAGTGAGCTTTCCACTACAGACAAGACACTAGGAGCAGTTAAACACATCTCTCGCAGCCCTCCGTGAGGAAGACAGGCAGCCGCTGTGCCGTCTTGTATGCTTCCTGCCAAACATTTGTTGTTTAAGGGACGGAGGTGCCCCTCTCGTAGAAGTCGCAAAGTTGGGTAGATGTATGGCATGAGTCATTTAACAGACATAGCTTCTTGATTTAAAAGTAGTAGATGATGCTCATTGTGAGTTATCAGAGCAAAATCAGCTTCACGCAGACCCGCACAGGGTCTATGCCCTATTTCCCCTGCACACTCCCAAAGCATATTTTCACTCAAGGTCCGATTTCTCATTTCCTGGTAACCACAGAGCAGTTTCCTTGGATAGAAGCCAAAGCAGCACAAAATTTCTTGCTGGCACTAATATACAGCATTTTGTTAGGAGAAATACAATCATTGTGATTTAAGGAGAACTTCAGTTACAGAAGCAGCCATGACATCAGGCCACTGCAGTGTGAGACTGATTAAGTGATTTACATAAATTATCACTGAACCTTGCAGAAACTCACATGATAGAGCTATTAATGGTGGCTTTGGTCCAGACAGCAGAGGCCAAGGAAGTGTTCATTAATAAACAGAAGTTTGATGCTAGCACTGAGCCCTTCATCAGAAAGGGGCATAAAAGAGCAGGTAGCTTTGCACGTTCTTGTTTTACGAGAGGACATAAAAAGGTTTTCAGAATCCTAATTCTAGCAACTATGCACTCAGTCGGGTAACTCTGCATCTTCCTGTTTAAAAATGTTTCTGGACAAACGTGAGCTAAGAGGGCTCTTTCCTCAACAAAACATGGATTGCTAGTTTTCCCTTCCACAAGGCATCCCGGATGCACAGCATGGGAGTTCTTTTCTCCGAAGTACATGCATCCTAGTAATCGGTTTTATTTAGTGTTGTATTTTAGTTTAACGGCATGAAAAACATGTACTGATATGAAAAAATTTCCATCAGCAAGGGGAGTAGCAGCTGTCAAGTCACCTAGGGAGAGAAAGAAGGGGTTTTTCTCTGTAAGACCTTGCATACTGAACTCAGGCCCAGGGATCAGCACTACAGTGGGTGTACTCCACTGGAGAAACTGTGGTTCTCAACACACAAATGAAACCCTGAGTTTCCTTTCCAAGGAGTCTCCAAATGGCTCCCATGCATTGGAGCCGTCCTCACAAAGCAGGTCAGCTCATACGGCCAAAGCTTCAGAAAGACACAGTAGAAGTTTCACAGAGGAAAGCTTGAATGCAGAAGTGGTCAGAAGCACCTCAGAAGAGTGAGTTTTCAATTGCAGAGATCTTTGTAAAGATCTTTTGTATGACCACACCGTCATTTTATCAGAATTACAGCTGAGTACTCCTACTCCTAGTGTGGACATGGATGAGAGAACAGGCGTTTGGCCAATCTGCACAGGCAATAGGCAGGCAATTAAAACAAGCCTCCTTCCTCCAGCACTTCTGGATAGTGCCATCTTTTTCTCCTTATTTTCCTGTGTGGATAACTCCAAATGGATTATCCAAATGCCAACCGCATTTAATTGCTCCAGTTTAAAAGCAGGTTGGTAACTGAAGCACAGTGTCATGCTATCAGTTCCAGCAAAGCATTTTGTTCTCTGTTTTAAGGATCATTTACGCTAATTCCCATAGGTACTCTGCGGTTCCAGACAAGACTCTCTCTTGAAGTGTTCAGCGACTGCCAGGTCCATCCCCCAGATAAACTGTATGCCAGCACCTATCCTTTGTCACTCAGTTAAACAGGGGTCCACCCACCCATCTGCACACAACTTCCAGGGTTGTCAGAGGAGACTGGCAGGAAAGCGAAAATCTCTCCAGGAATGACATTAGCCACATCCATTCCTGCTCAGCAGAGCACAGAAGTCTGCTAAAGGCCAGGATTCAGCTTCATCATCTTAAACTGTCTTCTGCCACTAGACAGGCCACTAGAACATGGCTTGGAAGAACAAGTTCTCTTGCTCTCAGCTTGGAATTACCCTGGTTTAATTTAGGGATTATTCACTGTGGGAAGCAAAGGGATGCTGAGCCAACAGGAGAGTCAGCTGCACTCTGAGCTTTACAGCTGCAAATGTTACTCTCGCTTATTCCACTTTGCCAGCAGAATTGGGAGATAAAGGCTCTTTTCTTTGCTCAACACTCAAGACAGCCTTAAGAGCCACAATATCAGCAGAAAGCAAGCCCCATGCAGTCAATACTGCAAGATTTGTAGCGATACAGTCTGAAAGCAGGAACAAGACTACTTTAGCCTTAGCAGTCTACTGCAGTTTCCATACAAGCAGGGATCTCACAAAGAGCTATCATCAAAGCAAGTAGATTTCTACAGTACCAGCTCAATCTGATCTATCTGGCAAGGTATGGATTCCTTTTTGAATTCCCCCGTGCACTCCTACAAGGAGCAAGGTTTAAGGCCTGGAGCAGGTGGGTGGGAAGAACATCCCCATTTAAAACTGTCAGCGTAGCTTGCAAGTTCAAGCAGAGACTGTTTTGGCACGAGCTTGAGCAGCATCTGGTATACAGAAGTTCAGTGGCCAAGTACAGGCACCAACCATAAACCACGACAAAGAGAAAAACTGCTGGTGAAGTCCCACTCTTGCTTCTCTCTGTACAAGTGCATTCTTTCCTAGGGCTTGAAAGCTCCACTTTGCACCGGGCAAAAGCATGTACCTTGGGAAGGTGACAAATTCAAAAGGATCTTCTTGTCAGGGAGATAACTTTTCTTCTGTTCTCATAGTATTACTGCTTAACTGCGTAATGCAGCAATAGTGCTCTTCCACATCACTAATCTCCAGAAGTACAATACAGAAAACCACTTCAGCCTCTCAGCATACTAATGGAGCTAGAAATAGTTCCTCTCCAAACAAGCACTGCAGTACTGAGAGGCTTATTCTGTTACACTTTTTACAGTAAAGTTTTAACAGTCTATCCTGCTAAGTAACTCTACCTTCAGGGAGAGCACTTAACACAGCACACCCACTAAGGATACCTGCTGTGCTCCACAGCTCTGTTTACACTAGGGAAGTACTATCGCTTTTCAGGGCTCTCCAGGCTTAAGGTGCCTAAGCGGCTGCTGCAAATAACGTCCCATAATGACTCCACCGTGCAGTACAGAAAAGGTTGAGGCGCCAGACCTGGTGTCATCCAGCCATCATATAACCCAGTCACTTTGCAGTTGTTTCCATCTGTACGCACAGTCATTGTCACCCTCCCTGACACACACTTTACTCTCTGCTGTTTTACCCTCATCGTGCCTGAATTGCTATTGTTGTACCCAGGGTAGACATGAGAAACTGAACCAGACTTGGCTTTGGTCACGCAGCAGGAAACCTCGGACTGCCAGGGTAGAGATCCAGCCACTGGCCACTACCCCCCTGCTCCCCAGCCAGCCGCTGCCTTCTCCTTTGCAAGCGAGAGATGGGTGCTTTAAAGCTGAGTGCCCGGTTACTGGCTTTGAACAGGACTTCCCGCACCAGCAGGAAGGACTGCGGGAGGCAGAGGGGTGACCCACGCAGGAAAGCACAGGGCGGAGCAAGGAGGATTTGGCAGGAGTGGGTGCTGCCTTCCTGCAAGGAGCGTGGGGCTGCAATGTGCTGTTGCCACCTGGTGGCACTAACAAAGAGCAAACCAGGTTTGCTTCAAAACCCACTTACCAGCCCCGAGAGCCATCAAAGCTCCCCGACAGCACCGTCTGTTTGGCAAGGGCGCTGGAAGGGCTCTCCAAACCCACTGCACGCGTGGGAGGGGCAGAACAGGGTAGAAAGCCCTGAGACAGCCCCAGGACTTGGACAACAGCACCAATGTCCTCATCTCAAACACTGACAAGCTGCCACATGCCCCAGGGACTGGAGGACATCTCATAGCAGGCCATACCATACTGCTCTGCTCAGCTCTCTGAGGGATGCCTGCATGGCCTCTCTGACAGCAGTATCACAAGTTTCTCAAGAGATACAGAACAATGTAAATTGGGGTGCTTTGAGTAATTCATACAGAAAAATCTAACAGTGCTTGAACCAACCACAAACAGACACTTTCTTGGAAGAGTTTAATAAGCCAGAGCAGATGTAAAGCAGTAAGATGTAGATCTAAGATGCAGAGTGATAGGTCTTTTCTTCATGGTTTGTTTTGGCCATAACCAGTTACAACTCCAGGCAAGCCTGCAGGGTCACTATATGCTGTCTACTCACCAGCCCAGAAAGCCAATTGCATCCTGGGCTGCATCAAAAGAAGCGTGGCCAGCAGAGCCAGAGAGGTGACTCTCCCCCTCTACTCTTCTCTCCTGAGACCCCACCTGGAGTACTGTGTCCAGCTCTGGAGCCCTCAGCACAAGAAGGACGTGGACCTGTTGGAACACGTCCAGAGGAGGGCCACAAAGATGATCAAACGGCTGGAGCCCTTCTCCTATGAGGACAGGCTGTGAGAGTTGGGGTGGTTCAGCCTGGAGAAGAGAAGGCTCCGGGGAGACCTTATAACGGCCTTCCAGTACCTGAAGGGGGCCTACAAGAAAGCTGCGGAGGGGCAGTTTGCAAGGGCATGTAGCCATAGGACGAGGGGCAATGGTTTTAAACTAGAGCAGGGCAGGTTTAGATTAGACATTAGCAAGAAGTTCTTTGCAAATGAGGGTGCTGAGGCACTGGAACAAGTTTCCCAGAGAAATGGTGGAGGCCCCATCCCTGGAGACATTCAAGGCCAGGCTTGATGAGGCTCTGAGCAACCTGATCTAGTTGCAGATGTCCCTGCTTACTGCAGGGGGGTTGGACTAGGTGACCTTTAAAGGTACCTTCCAACCCAACACATTCTATGATTCTTTGCTTTTATCCATAGACTGGGCCCCAGGCTGCTCCTCTTTAAGGTATCTTATCACACTTTTTAATCCCCCCGCTTTCTGTCTGACCCAAGTAAGTATGCAACAGGTGGGGGATACAGTAATACATCTGCAGCACTTTTACCTTCAAGTGGGGAAGCAACTTTGAAATGTCTCACCGAAGAGTTTCTTAGCAGCATCTGGTGAAGGGCAGCAAACAGCAGGAGCGCAGGCTACAGGGCTCCTTGTGATTCACTCAACGCTTCCTAGCAAAATACAAAGGAAGTGTTACTTTAGTGGAACTTTTAAGAACACATCAGTCGAAGTTTCTTGTAACAACTATTCACGCTCTTCTCTGGACTTCACAGAAACATAGCCAGGTGTATCAGCTTATTCGGCAAAAGCTGTAAATGCCTCCTTCAAGATTTCTCTGTTACAAGAAAATTAGATGGGTTACTGTAAGCAGACCGTGTGCCACACTGACAGCAGAATACAACAGTTTTCTGAAATAATTACTTTTTTATAGAGAGAATGTTAAGCAATTTTGACCCACTTATCTCTGACAAAGGCTCCAGTTCCAGGGACAGGAATCCCAGCTTCACAGTCAGGTAAAACTTGCCTTGGGAACGGGGGCTGCAGTACAGCTTATTTTTAAGTGGCTTTCAGAACTGAGATGGAGTTTGGGGGGCAGGAGGAAGGGTGTTGAGCAGAAGACTTGTTTAAATACTACATTTTTTGTCACCAGCTTTTAACCTAGTTTTTCTTTATTCTGGATGTTTATCCCTCTGCTTTAAAAGAAAGAACTAGAAAAAGAAGAAGAAAAAAATAATTAACTAAATCAGCTTATCCCTTTGAAAATAACACTTTAAAAAAATTATTCTTCTCTATTGTGAGAAGAACCCCCAGCAACATAACAGCCTTCTTTCCCCCACAGCATGCAGGCTTGGACAGCCATACAGCACACTTGGATACCAAATATACATGCTTACATGCATATGTATTTGACTCTTTCCTGATCATATTTTTTGACCAATTTTAATCCGCTTGGGAAAAGGAGTAGGAATCCCCAAAGCAAGAAGTTCCTACAATTTTGTGAAGCAAAACATAAGAACAGGCAAGAACTCACTAATGCTGCTATGGAGAAAAAGGCTAACCAAAGTTCTGGCATCAGAACTGCCATAGAAGGGATCACAGCAAGGCTGGCTCGGCTCCTAGAGCTGCCTGCTCCATCAGCCATACCCACTTTCATACCTACCTGCTTCAGGATCAAGGTAATCCTCTGTACTATCCTGACAGATGCAGGAGTACCTACCTGCTTCCACTGATGGCCAGTCAGGAGACACCACAGTCCTGCCCAAGGCTCCCTTTCCCACAGCCCTGCTTCCCAGGGCCAGCTGAAAGCTTTAACCCTAAATAGCAAGTGACAGATATTTTATAGGCCTGGGCACCCTAGCATGTAATTAACTCTCTGCTGCTTTCCTCTAGCTGAAACATTTCCTCTTTTGCACTTACTAAACTGGCTTTCTTTAAACATAGATCTCTTGGAGGCAGGGACTGGGTTTCTCTCTGTGGAGGTCCGTCCCTTAGCAAAATGTGCAGGTAGCTTCTGGTTGCTGAATCAACAATTATATATATACATCTATATACACATACACACAACTTGTAGTATGATTGTTCTGTAATCATAATTGTTAATGTTAAAAGAAAAAAAAAAACCAACACACAAAAAAACCCCCATGTAGACTGCTAGGAATACACAACTAACTGAAAAACAGAGCAGAAAGGATCGTAAGAAGACACTTCTATTTTCCTTTTGCTCCAGTTGATATAGTCTGACAATCAAATGGAGCTGGCGATGGACACAAACGATAGCCATGGAGAAGTCAGGGAAGCCTGCTTCTCTGGAGTTAGTGATTTGTTTTTGTACTCTTTTGAGCACATTAATCCTCTCCTCACACAAGAAAGTCACAGAAATAACTGCCTTTCAAGGGAGCAATCATCTCCAGCCCTGTACAACTTCTCCAAACCAAAGTGACCAGCTACTGACCTGTATATGGTTTACTTCTAGGTGGTAACCAGAGGACAATTCCCACACAACCTCTCCTGCCCGTCTGTGGACCCTGTTGCTATGAGGCAAACAGCCCACAGCTCCCAAACGAGGGCGGACATCAGCCTACATCTGAATCCCCTCTCAGTCTCCTGTGCTTCTAGGCAAGCTCTAGAACAGCTGGCCAGCTTTTGCAAGTTAAGATGGGCCTGCAAAACTAATCCCACATGCTGATCACCCTTATTAAAGACTTTCTCTAAATTAAGCTGACAAAACAAGTTAATTGCTGCTCCTCCCTGCAGTCATTAGCAGCTCCCTGTCAGTATTATCCTGACACTGTACCACCCTAAGGTCTATAGGTGAGGTTAGTGAGATAGCTTTTTTGTCTATGTTCAAACCTGTCACATTAATGAACATAAACATTTTTTGTGAGACTTTTGCCCTCTTGCCTGATACCAAGAATGAAACTACATGGCTAAATTCACAAGTCTCCATGACAGGAGGTGGCGAGCTGAGTTGTCAGGGTGAAAACGATTCCTGAGTAACATACACAGGGACTCACACCTGACGCCCCTGAGGGGTGATCTGTGTGCATACCAACAGGGAATGGGCCACCGCTTAGTCCTGTCTGGAGCACAACTGGAGCAGAACTCCCTTCTCCTTCTTTCCCCACTCCACAAGGAAGCTTGGATTCCTCTGTCCCTGGATCTCTGAAGTGAAGGCATTGAGCTGCAATTGGAATGTTTGTAAGACATGATTGTGGGGCTGGAAGTCTGGTCCTGCAGGTGTAAACTCAAAATTCATGCAATCCAGAGATCTGACAGATAAGCCCTTTGTTGAAAAGCTTCCAGCTGAGATACAGTCCATTTAAATACGAAGATTAAATTCTCTCATTACAGGGGTATTTGGTACCAGTCCTCTAGCTAATTGATGTTTTCACTTAAGTACCTCAAAAGAGAACGAACCAACCCCACAAAGCCAGCCCCGGGAAAAGGCGGATCAAACAGCTCTCCCCTCGCCTCGCTTCCCCCGCTCCTCGCCGGGGGATGGGAAACACCGACAAGCCCCGGCGCTCACGGGGGGACTGCGGGCAGCAGAGGCGATGCTAACCGGCCTACCCGGCCGCACCCCATGAGGGCTCCGGGAGCCACCGCCCGCCTGAGGGGAGGTGCCGTGAAGCGGGGCCGTGAGGACAAAGGGGGCCGGCCCCCGCTCGTCCGTCCCCCCCCCACTTCCCCCGCGGGGGCTCCTGGGATGGGTAGTTCGCACCCCACTGCGCCG